>JAJKFL010000014.1:5566650-5874150 GCA_021186555.1 Reticulitermes speratus
CTTTGTTTTCCAACATCCAATACCGGGATTATAGCATTTTGGATACATATGCCGAACCTGATTTTTAAAAGAGGCAGTGCTGCTGAAGGCCTTGTCTGTCTTGTTTTAATTACTTGCTCACCGTCGAATTTTCGAATGTCTCATTTTTAGATGCTTGGTTTCGGATTTCTTACGATCTGGAGTCGGACCGTTTGCTGTACCGGTCATACGTGATTCCTCTTTATTGTGGTCTTCTGTTGGCAGGTTACACTTACCCATTGCGGTTGCTGGGGGGACGTATGCGTCTTCGCAAGTACATCGACCAGCTAAACAGCCACATCTCCTCGTCCCTTTTTAGGTTACGCCTTTCGAGTCCTGTGTACGGAACATACGAGGGGCGCCCAGAAAAGTAATGCAACACATTTTTTTCTCATTCACAATTGATTTTATTAAAACTTCAAATATGTCACATCATTACATGAATCTTTGGCTACTACACCTATTTTTCAACATAGTCTTCTTCTAAATCTCTGGCCTTACGCCACCGAGATGCGAGAGCCTGTGTGCTTCGCGGTACCTCTCTGCAGGTCTCTGTCGCAACCACCTCTTTACTTCGGTAATGACCTCGTCGTCGTCCTCAGACCTCTTTCCGCGGATTGCATCTTTCAAGGGACCGAAAAGATGTTAGTCGGAAGGAGCCCGATCCGGGCTGTAAGGTGGATGAGACAGGACAGTCCACTGAAGCTTTGTGATGGCCTCTCGGGTCGCAGACTTGTGTGTGGCCTCGCATTGCTGTGGTGAAGAAGTCACTTTTGTCACATCTTTATGTGAATGAACCCTCCGGAAACGCTTCTTCAGCTTCTTCAGAGTTTCCTTTGAAAGATGCAATCCGCGGAAAGAGGTCTGAGGACGACGAGGAGGTCATTACCGAAGTAAAGAGGTGGTTGCGACAGAGACCTGCAGAGCGGTACCGCGAAGGCATACAGGCTCTCGCATCTCGGTGGCGTAAGGCCAAAGATTTAGAAGGAGACTTGTTGAAAAATAGGGTGTAGGTAGCCAAAGATTCATGTAATGATGTGACATATTTGAAGTTTTAATAAAATCAATTGTGAATGAGAAAAAAATGTGTTGATTACTTTCTGGGCGCTGTAATATCTGGAATGTGAATAGGAGACCATTCAAATTATATCAAGGGATGTGCTTAAGCTAATGTGTCTGGATATCGTTGCTGAAGGGTTAGACGTGTTTGTATCAAGAACTGTTGCTAGTGGCGGTAAAAGGTACCATTTGAAGGTTAGTCCGTTGTAAAAAAAAACTTTGGATAAAGGCTTTATAGGATTTAAAACAGAAGATTCTGCTGAAGACCTTCGGGATTAAGGGGTATAATGTCAAGGTCTCGGTGAATGAAAGAAGTGATCCGTGCTTCCATTTCCAACTACAACCTGGCACTTGCTTACGAATGACGACAAACATGGAAATCTATATCAGGGTGGTCGAAGAGTGTTCGAATGTAGACACGTTTTTGTGTCGACGTAGCTTTAGGGCAGCCTCAGCTGAGTTGTTAGCTTCGGTCGCCTTTGCTTAAGGCTGTGGTTGACTTTGTCCTTAGTCGAATCAGGTGCTTTTCAATTTTCCGAAATAAGGATTTCCCCGCATTAGCTCCTTCGATTCGAAACTCTGATGTGGTCGGTAAAAAAAAAAATTAACCCCCATATCCATGTAAGTTTCCTTGTTACTGAGGCAGAAGTGTGCACTGCTCACAAAGACGTACTGACAGTGTTTCTCCTTTACCATTTACCTGCTGCAAGTTTGGAACATTGCAGTAGCCACATACGGTATGCACGCGCGCACAAACACGTGTGTTTGTGTATGTGTGTAGCCTGTGTCCGTTGTGCATGCAGTTTTCCTCATACAAGCTATTCATCTGCAACCCCCCTGCCTCGTAGGAGTGAGTGGCGTAAAAACGTGTAACGAGAAACATCGCAGTTATGCTGCGATTCACATAAAAGCCCGAGAACAAGGAAATTCGCCCGTACTTTGCTCAGCTATTCATAGCAAGTGTTCAGTTCATGTAACAAGCGTAAAACCTAGGCATTACTTCTTGTTTTCAATAAATTGAAACAAAAAAGTGTGTGTTCTAAAATTAATACCACGTCCTAGATAGACGATTCGACACACAGCAGTGTTGACCAGGGGCGTAGCGAGGGTGGGGCAGCACAGTCCAAGGGGCGGAAAAATGGGCGGCAAAATGAATATTTTAAATCAGAAAAAAATTGATATTCTGCGCTCAAAAAATTTTTAAATTGTCCAGACAAATGGAAGGAAATTCAATAGATAATTGTTATTTCTTTAAATTTCGCAATTTCTGTCGGGGTGACCATTGTAAGCGCTGGGCCCCGGGCGTCTAAAGAACCCAGCTAAGCCACTGGTGTTGACTGACAGGAAATCAATTTTTGTTTCCTTTGCTATGTACTGATTCAGTGGTCTTCATATGACCTGGGATGTTCATGATCCTGGTCAGTAAAATACAGATCTTCAGAAAGGAAAATTAAAAGCTTGAGGATTTTCATGTTACATAATTTTGTATGGATTAATTTAATGCCAATACATGAAGGATCTTAAAACTTTCTATCTCGTTACTTAAAGTAATCATCACTTCGGGGGTTTTCAGAATACAGGACTTTCTTTTTAATGAAAACAGGGAGGAATTCCACCACTACACAACAGCATTTAAATACAGACTGAGCCAATAGTCACTGTGTATCTGCCGTAGACGATAAGTGTATTCAGACAGTCCCTGTACATTAATACAAATACATATCTCACACTTACGTTACTACAGATGTTGCAATGGCCCCTCTCGTGCCACAAATCACGTAGACCACAATTCTAAGAATAAGGGGGGTTTATGTTTTGTAGTATAGGTGCACAACGACTTTTGGCTCACTGTGTAGAAATTCCTCAAGTTTTGGTAGTGAGATAAGGGCAAAGACTGCAAATATAGCTGTAAGTCTGATGTAAGTCCTATATTTATTTGTATAATCAGATAATTATAAAAAAGTTTAGTATACAGTGTTCTGGAATGCATGTGCCTAGCTTAAACTGCATGCCTATGTGTAAATGCAACTGAAAATACATGAGAAATAAAATGTGGTAGGGTTCGAGGAGGTCGAGGCTACCAGAATTTCCAGATAATTGGCACATGAAGGTGGCTAGGTTGTCAGTCCTAGGCACCGGCCGCCTTTACCTCCGAGGGAATACCCTTGATAATCATTTCTGTTAGACGCTGAGTCAACCCAGGGACATAGTGCAACAGGAAGGATAAGTCAATGAAAAATTCCAATTACCACATCGGGAATCGAACCCGCGGCCTTAAGGCTTGTAGCGCAGTGCCACCGCGTACCCCACAAAAAATAAAAACAAACTAGAAATCTCATAAGAACGACCCTCATATTAGAGAGCAATGTTGAAACAGAGGGTGATTTGTAAACGAATAATGGACGTTCGGACTCTGTAATTCTGTCATTAATAGTCCATATGTGCCAGTGTTGTTATACACTTGCACATACACTGAGAAACTGCGCCAAGAAATTGCAGAGTTCTACAGTAATGTGAGGTTAACCTTCGTGATATATTTTTAGGTAAGAACATCAGCGAATTCGTTTAAGCGTTACAGATAAAATTGTGCGGGTCAAGACGTCAGTTCTCCGCACTCCGGGAGGGTTGAATCCTATGTGGCACCAACATGCACATCTTTCTTTAAGATGTCACTTATTTACGTTTTGTGTAAACTGAGGTTTTACAGCTCTGTTGCAGAAGATTACAGTCTAAGAAGACTGCCCTGAAGACGGAGGTAGCAACGTCATTCGAAGAGTCTCAAATACTGTAATATTCATAGTGACACTCAGTTTCTGAAAATAATAACGTGTCTCGAGCTTGGGAATGAACTGTGAAAGGAAAAGAAATAAATTTTATTATGTTACTACATTCGTATTTTTACGAAGGCGCCATTTTAGTTGCGTGTGCCTGCGATCTGCCATATATATGACTTAAATAAAAGGATTTTTTCTTAGTCAACACGGGCAGTTTATTAATGATGGTAGGGTAAATATATTTGTGGCTTTGGCTACATGTTTCAGAACTGAAACACCATCATCAGGCCGTAAAGGAACAATATTTAAGACCGAATTGTTGTCAAAATATTCTAGTTTTAACAAAACAAAAACCAACTAGATGCACAATCACTATTAAAAACTTTAATAGTAGTATTACATTAAACCCGAGATGTTTCGGTCAGGTACCTGACCATCTTCAGGGGTACACTACATTAAAATGCTATGTCCATATGTAAAACACACTTAGATGTGAGCATATAAGGTCTAGTCGTGTATGATGTTTTTATAAAACACAGTTTTATAAAAACATATAATAGACCTATAAAAGTCTAGTCGTGTATGATGTTTTTATAAAACACAGTTTTATAAAAACATATAATAGACCTATAAAAGTCTAGTCGTGTATGATGTTTTTATAAAACACAGTTTTATAAAAACATATAATAGACCTATAAAAGTCTAGTCGTGTATGATGTTTTTATAAAACACAGTTTTATAAAAACATATAATAGACCTATAAAAGTCTAGTCGTGTATGATGTTTTTATAAAACACAGTTTTATAAAAACATATAATAGACCTATAAAAGTCTAGTCGTGTATGATGTTTTTATAAAATACAGTTTTATAAAAACATATAATAGACCTATAAAAGTCTAGTCGTGTATGATGTTTTTATAAAACACAGTTTTATAAAAACATATAATAGACCTATAAAAGTCTAGTCGTGTATGATGTTTTTATAAAACACAGTTCTATAAAAACATATAATAGACCTATAAAAGTCTAGTCGTGTATGATGTTTTTATAAAACACAGTTTTATAAAAACATATAATAGACCTATAAAAGTCTAGTCGTGTATGATGTTTTTATAAAACACAGTTTTATAAAAACGTATAATAGACCTATAAAAGTCTAGTCGTGTATGATGTTTTTATAAAACACAGTTTTATAAAAACGTATAATAGACCTATAAAAGTCTAGTCGTGTATGATGTTTTTATAAAACACAGTTTTATAAAAACATATAATAGACCTTATATGCTCACATTTCAAGTGTGTTTTACATATGGACATAGCATTTTAATGTAGTGTACCCCTGAAGATGGTCAGGTACCTGACCGAAACATCTCGGGCTTAATGTAATACTACTATTAAAGTTGTTAATAGTGATTGTGCATCTAGTTGGTTCTTTGTTTGTTATATACGAGATGAACGGTGAAAAAAATATTAAATTCTAGTTTTAGTTTAAATTCAGTTTTTCTTTAGTGTAGTCTGTATACAAGGTTTGAAAAGTGACATATTAAATGCAGCAAGTATTTACAAAACAAGCACATACCTTCCAGTTTTAATATTTTAAGGAACTGAATATTTTTTTAAAGTAGTACTATTTAAAAGCAACATTTAATTACAATGCAAGTAGTATGTTCTTACGGCATACACGTCTGATATTTTAAGCACTTGCGATCAGATGGAGTTTTTTAATACAGCTCTATCCCATAATAAGGAAATACTCATACTGTATCAGTATTAATACTTTACTCTAAGAAAATATTTTCAGCGATACTAAGAAATTACTTGTCTTTGATACGTTTATTTTCAAGTAATTAAGTTAATTAAACAAAATCAACACAACACTACACAACCCTGAAGATGCAGGCACTACGGGCTTTCGAAACGTCGGGAAATACTCGCCAAACGACACAGCGTATCAACCCAGGACACTTGGTTCTTCATGACTTGCTCTGCTCGCGCCGAGACCTTGAGGAAAATAACGCGAAATATTTGCAGGGGCGTAACCCCAGGAGTACTTTGAACATAAAAATAACATAGCAGTGATGTAACACGTATCGTGAACTTGGGTGCTTGATGTGAACTTCACAACGCATATTTCGACTTGAAAACGTTAACAGAACATTCAACGTCCTCTCTGTCCGCCAATACTATAAAAACGGACATGTACTGTAACTTACTGAGCAGACGCCCTACAGGAATGGCAAAATTCCAATAACATTACAACTCGGACTTTTTATTATATATACCGTGCATTTTAATAATTAATTAATTATTTTATTCCAACAAATGCACTACACTACAGCGTGTCCACAAAGTCCCTTCGGGGTTTTGAAAAATTGTGGCGCGCAAACAAATTGAGCTAGCCACATGCGGTTTGCGGCAGATTACAGTGAAACTCTGGAAGACCCGTATCAGGAATGCGATCTCGGCTATTCCAGCGGTGTCCACAAAGTCCCTTCGGGTTTTGAAAAATTGTGGCGCGCAAACCAATTGAGCTAGCAACATGCGGTTTGCAGCAGATTACAGTGAAACTCTGGAAGTTTTTTTTTTTCCGCCAACAGATGACTTGATGACCTGAAGACCCGTATCAGGAATGCGATCTCGGCTATTCCAGCGGACATGCTCCACAGAACATGGAAAGAGCTCGAATATCGTCTGGACGTTCTCCGTGCTACCAAGGGAGCCCACATCGAGGTCTACTGAGGTCAGTAAAAATCTTCTAGAGTTTCACTGTAATCTGCCGCAAACCGCATGTGGCTAGCTCAATTTGTTTGCGCGCCACAATTTTTCAAAACCCCGAAGGGACTTTGTGGACACACTGTATTTTAGTGTTTACTTGTCCCTACATACGTTTCGGCTCTCCTTGTGCCATCCTCAGGAGTGTCGTCGAGAGTTCACAGTTTTCAATGCATCCAATTCACTTTCACAACATAAATTCACTATCACTGAATATCACTTATCTTCTTGTTCATGTCGGTCAGCTTGTCTTTTTTGGTGTTTTATTAAAATTGGATAATTAAAACTTTATAAATGAAGATAGTCGTAGTATAAAATATTGAAAGTTTTTAAGATTTTGTTCGACAGCTCGCTATGTATATTAGTTGTGCGATCGTATTTGATCGTGTGCTTATGCTGTGTTGTTGGCAGTCCTGTGCTGTCTTGATAGTGAATTTATGTTGTGAAAGTGAATTGGATGCATTTGAAAACTGTGAACTCTCGAAGACACCCCTGAGGATGGCACAAGGAGTGCCGAAACATATCTAGGGACAAGAAAACACTAAAATAGTGTAGTGCATTTGTTGGAATAAAATAATTAACTAATTACAATTCAGATTACGAATAATTGACTCAAGGAGCTAAAGTTTCGGAAAATTTGCTTTACATAACATCTAAACATGACGCCATGCAGATATTAGCACTCAGAAATAAATGGAGTAGACAGTTACGCGCTGTGCTTGCCTTTACTCCCAATGGAAGATGCACAATTATTCGATAGAGAGGAGAAATGAGTGACATTACAGACGTCTTGCACGCGGTAACGAACGGGAAATATAATGAACTGAATACAACAAATGAAAGGAATTGTGGCGAGCTTTCATAGAAACCTGAACGTGATAAGCAAAGCAGAACACAGGGATGAATGTAATTGAGGTGTTAATGTAGACATGTTGACAATGGCCATGTACAGGGAGTTTGTTTTCTCACCGGACTGCGCGCCGAAGAGCGGACGACATCGTTGATGCATTTCGTTTGCAGTGCTTTGACCGGCGATAAAAAAACTCCTTGTATATACTCTATACTTATGCTTTTATGTTTAGAAAATTAGGCATTTGTTGCACGTAAAACAAAACTCGAGCATTGCCCGGGGAAAACCAAACTGGCATCGTTCATAGGATATGGGACAGTCAACTGTTTTCTGTGCTGGACAAACTCTTCGTTCAAGAAATCTCCAAAAACTGCCGTTGCTATGATACCAGGAAAGCCCGCTGCGCGCCGAAACCAGATTGTTTTCTGTGCGGTAGGAAACAAATGTTGCTCCTAGGGAGATAAACCGGTGTATTATTTATTTTTTTGTTATTTCTTTGTTTACTATTTCAAATTAGGGCACAGGGTTCGTCGTTAAAGAAAACCCCTGCAGGCAATTCCAGCCATTCGCTATTGTAACGTCATTGGTAGGATATGTACTTTTTTTGATTACTCATGGCTCGACAGCTCATCGCGAGCCAAGGCCTCCTCATTGTTGAGGCTTCGCGATCACACTCAGACACACCACACTCGGTAAGACTCCCTTGGATGAGCGGCCTAATACCCTCGCCTTAGACCGCGCGGCCACGACGATCGGCAGGATATGGTACACGAAACTCCAAACATAAATGTCCAGTTCTTGAAGGATTTTATGTGAAGCATTGGTGAAAAGGTCTAAACTTTCAGCTAGATTTATTGTGTACTTGGGTGATAGAGCAGTTGCCAACAGTGCCAACCCACTCTGTGTGGTATACAGAGGCCGGTATTGTGAATCTTTACGCACTTGACTGTTCGGGCTTCGAACTTTAGAGGGGGCAAGTGATTTTCTCGTTTCCACATCCGTCCAGACTGGCTCTGGCAACAACCCAACCTCCTGTACAATGGGTACCGGGCTCTTTCTCGGGGGTTAAGCGGCCGGGTTGTGGCTTTGACCAGCTACCCTCGTCTGTAGACCAACCTGCCTGGCATGTTACAGGGCGACATTTACCTTTATGTGGTGCACAAGAGTTTTGTATAATATGCCTGGTAGGCCACTAAAGGGAAGTCACACAACACGTGACAGTAAATGTAAGCGACAAAGGGACAGTGAGATTCCGAAACCAAAAGCGAAATACAGACAATGGGCGCCAAGAAAAACGAAACTCGACCACTGAGTATTGTTCGGGGAAAACAGACTATCGCCTTTGCGAATATACGAAGGTAACCTAAACTAGAGCTGTTGCCGGGATAAGGGAAACTTCGCTGAGGGAAACACCCATCTTGCCGACGAAACTCAAATAAGTACATAATTACTTATTCACAAATATTAATTCAGTTAGTGTTTATGAATGTGCTGAGTCAAAAGCCAAGTGGCCAACAGCAGAAACAACACAGTATTCATTCATTCCGTAGTCTGTCTTACGACAGGTCCGTAGCCTCTTCCAAAGCGAGTGCTCCACCTGGTGCGATCCAGTGCTTCCTTTTTCAATTTCCAGTATCTTCTCTATTCCTTAAGGTCATCCATTAGCTGCTTACGTCTTCTCCCTCGTCTTCCCGTCATTTCTATCCTTCCTTCTAACTTTCCTTCAATCACCTGTTTCAGAAGGCAGTTTCTATGCAAGATGTGACCAATCCAGTTAGCCTTTCTTCCTTTTATTGTATGTAGGATATTCCTCTCCTCCTTCACTCTATGTAATACTTCTTCATTTCTCACACGATCGGTCCAACTGATCTTCTCCATTCTTCTCCAGCACCACATTTCAAAACTTTCCAGATACTTCTGATCTACTTTCCCAAGTGTCCACGTTTCAGCACCACACAAAGCTATGCTCCAAATGTAGCACTTTACTAGTTTCTTCCTTAAATTTAAGTCCAGTTTGCTGGTGAAAAGATTCTTCTTCTTGTACACAGCATAAGAAAACGAACAATAAAGCGTAATAAACAGAACACACGAAACAGAAAAACAAACAAAAGAATATCTAAATAATTCATTAGGACACCTCATAACAATTTATAATAATAATTAGTAATAATATCAAATCTAAGATCAATAATTTGCCTTCTGAAGACACCTAAATCACTGCAAACTGAGTCTGCCGCAGTGGCACACATGGAGGTGGGACAATCTGTGAAGGATGGACTAGCGAGAAACAAAGGACAGTTTCCGAGCGGTAACTCGAAGACCAGTAATGTCCACGGAAGACAGACAGGACTTAGAACCCAAGAAAACATTAATGACAAAAATTGCATTAACTTGAAGTATTCTGTCATGTAAAGTGCCTAAATTAAGAATTTTAAGAGCATTAGCATATCTATAACCATTACTGTCTGGAGAAAAGAATCGAATATAGCAAAGAGATATAATAATAATAATAGGTGGGTGGGACTATAAACTTATGCACTGGGACTTTGTTATTTCTGCTTGGAACGCCTCTTATTTAACCCACGTGGTTGTTTAATAAGGTTTCATGACGTCTTTCCAGGTGCTTTTTTCTTCTGGTAGTTGGGAAGAAGGCACGACTCTTTGTGTAACCGGATACCGCATATCTGAGGGAACAGTCATAAATAAGGCCAGCAGTGGGCCGGTATGGAATTCTTGGAAGTGTCTGGGAGATCACCTGCGTGTTCCCGGAATATAATCCGCATAACTTAAGTACCCATGTCAGACCAGCGACGTGAGCAGGTGTGAGCGCTGGATCGAAAAAATAAATCGAAGTAGGACAGTGTAATGGAGTGCATAAACGCTTCGTAATATGTCATGTTTCGATGCAGCCAGCCAGTAGATTTTTCAGACCTCATTCACTCGTCATCCCCCATCTTCTCCCCACCCAATTTTATATATCGCTTTTCAGATTATTTGGTTTATATTTATAATACTTATAGTGACTCGCTACGAGCTGGACGGTCCGGGGATCGAATCCCGGTGGGGGCGAGATTTTCCGCAGCCGTCCAGACCGGCCCTGGGGCCTACCCAGCCTCCTATACAATGGGTACCGGGTCTCTTTCCCGGGGGTAAAGCGGCCGGGGCGTGGAGTTAACCACCCACCCTCATCTAATGCCGGGGTTAAAGAAAGAGTAGAGCTATACCTCTACTCCCCCTCTGGGCTTTCATGGCCTGTTCTAGGGAGAACTTTACCTTTATAGGCCTGTTGTGTCTGTAAAAGAGAACTTGGAAGGAAAAATAGGTTCCAATTCTCTTCATAGAAGACATCCCTTATTTCACAAACTATTAATGTAATAGGAAATACTGTCCAACACGAATATTTTATTATAAAATCAATAAATTTTGTGTTTATAAAGAACGATATGAAACTAGCCTCTTTTTTACATATTTTTAAGAGCCTGATAATGACCCGATCGGGTCGAAACATGTAGCAATTTTATAAAAGTAAAATTCGTTGTTTTGTAATAAAATATTTGTGTTGGACTGTATTCTCTGTTATATGGGTACTTTCCAACTCTTGCTTGTTCTCCTGGGGACATGGCTGTTTGTGGGAGTTTCATACTGCCGCCAATTATATCTTCATCCATAATCACCCAACTAGGATAACCTGCTCTCGTCCACGCACGGGAATCCTCTAGACATTAGAAATTAATGGGAACACGGAGGAAGTAAGATGGGGTAATGTTACGGTTTTGATGAGGTATTTTAAACGAGAGCCGATCCCAGTGGCCGCGCGGTCTAAGGCTTGGGCTTGCGGCCGCTCGCTTGCTGGGATTGCGGGTTCGAATCCCGCCGAGGGCATGAATGTCTGTCTGTTGTGAGTCTTGTTTTTTTGTCAGGTAGAGGTCTCTGCGTCGAGCTGGTCACTCGTCCAGAGGAGTCACACTGAGTGTGGTGTGTCTGAGTGTGATCGTGAAGCCACGATAATGAGGAGGCCCTCGCCCACTAGGGGCTGTTGCGCCATTGTAAAAAAAAATTAAATGAGACGAGACACTTTATTCTGCGCAGTGTCCAGGTCAAGAGCTGAATGACCGGCATTGATTGTCTACAGGCGAAGAATATTTCTATTAGAGTGTCTACACCGGTTCTAGGTACATTCAGCTTCCTGTCCGTTGAAATCGGTCCTCTTTTCCCTGGAAATATAGCGGCCGGAATGTGAAACCCACCAAGGTCCTGCGTCACTTACCTTAATTCTTCTGTGCGTGTGGTCGTGACGAGGTACATAATTACGCACAGTGACAACTTTGCTTTATTACAAACTCCTTCTGTAACTGACCAGTCGGGCTCTGACCAAGTTTTCCTTTTTAATAACAAGACATATGATACATACCAATATATAATTTATTACAGGGTGTTTAATAAATCCCTCCGGGATTTCGAAGGTCTGTAGCTCAGGAGCCAAATCACACACGGGGGATGAGACCATGTCAGTGAAAAGAGTACATATCCAAGTTTTGAACCTACCTTACAAATGTTCAATATGTCCCCCTTTGGTGACTCGACAGACGTCAATCCTGTAATCTACCTCCTGCCACACACGTTCCAACATATGAACGTCGATGGTAGCAACTGCATCCATAATTCTTAGCCGAAGCTCCGGTAAATCTCTTGGTAAAGGAGGCACGTAAACAGGATCTTTAACGTAACCCCACAGAAAAAAGTCACATGGAGTAAGGTCGGGAGTAAGGGCAGGACACAAAAAGCTTTCTGTTCACCTGAAAACGCCATGTTTGCACACCACTGACTCCTAGCGGAGAAACGGGTAGCTACGCCATCGCATCTGACATGAAAAAACTTTTACATTTCCTCTATCCGTTGGCATGCTTCTATCTCTTATATGTGGGTTTGCTACTGCACGGCCAAGCCTCTAAATCCCGGATGGACTTATGAAACACGCTGTATTATATACATATGTAACAAATATTTTGCTGAGTCAGACAAATCCGTCTAAATACAACTACGTTCTATTTATTTACAGAGCAACATGTTTCGACCCGTTACATCATCTTCAGGTTCACAGTTCTTATTTTTCAAAACATATTGGGGAATGGATAAAAATGTATAAAACTGTTAAAAAAAATGTTTTGATCAAAATCAGAATTCTGATTTTGACCAAAACATAATAAATAAATGAACGTAGTTGTGTTTGGACGGATTTTATCTTGATTCTCTACAAATAAAACAATGGAATAACTTACTTTCAAATATTTTGCTTGTTTATGTGTTTCTAAGGTACCGTTATAACCTCTCAAAAGGGAATACCATAAATTATAGGCGCCTGAAACAAAGTACAAAAGAATTAATTGGGCGGGGAATGGAAGAAATTACGTAAGTATAGTAGCTGCGTTATTTATAGTTCAGGCAGTAAAACAGTGTTTGTCACCGTTGGCGGCCAAATAAAGAACAGTAAAGCGAAGTTGTTTATTCTTTCACTGGTGAGGAAATACGAGTATTGTCCACAGTAGGACTGATTTCGGGTCCATGCTCCTCTCTAAATAGGTAAGTGCCACGATCTGGAGCCTTGTACGACACTTGCAAGGACGTTATGCTCCAGGAAGCGTATAAACATCGACTAAATGAATATGGCACCCCACCTTTGCAGCTACCGGTTCCGAAGCGAACAGATTTCCCTAAGATTTGGTGACGAACGAAAGGGGAATTAGAAGTGATGTAATATTTAAAACATTGAATGAAACACAACATAGACCTGTAATTCCCATGTTCTTTCATGTTTCGATATTGCGTCTTTGCCATTGCTTTATACTTCAAGTAATAAACTGTTTCCCTATTACTGTAAAGGACGGAGGAATGCTGATGTTGTTAAAATTTTATTTTACAGGTTTGTGTTTGATGGATTTCGTAAAATCAGATTATACGAGGTCTGATGTTGGGCTGAACTGCTTACCTTCTCAGCCATAACAAGTTTAATGGGTTTCCTGAAATAGTTGAATTGTGTGGCAGTCTTTAAAGATTTCCCAAGCTGTCTGCAATGGATTCGACTTTCTTTCATTCTTTCTTTTACTGAGTCAACTACCGAGGATTTTTCTGCGAGATTCCTTGAGAATAAAAAAGACAAGGTTTTTATTAGAAGAATTATCATCCGTTTTCGGAAGCTGGTTTGTAATATTAGAGGAATTAACAATCTTATTCTGACAGTAAGATTCACTAGTACATATCTTATGGGGCACGTGGTGGCGCAGTTGGTTGAGGCACTGCGCTACAAGCCGGAAGGTCGCGGGTTCGATTCCCGATGGTGTCATTGGAATTTTGCATTGACATAATCCTTCCGGTCGCACTGTTGCCCTGGGGTCGACTCAGCCTCTAACAGATATGAGTACCAGGAGTATTTCCTGGGAGGTAAAGGCGGACAGTGCTTAGGGCTGACAACCTTACTACCTTCATGTGCCGATTGTCTATAAATCTGGGAGCCTCAACCTCCTGGAAACCTCAGGGCCTGTCCTGTTCTGACAGTACTTCAAATTCTATTTCTAATACTAACGCTGCCCACGTTCATTTCCCCAGGCCAAACCCTTGAATGGCTCCTTGAGAAAGGTGGATTTAGGAATTGTGCGAAAAGCATTCAGCAGCCGCTCACGTGTAGCCTACTGCAACGCAGCTTACAACGATTACATTAAGACTGTACTCTGCTATTTGCAGCCGTGGCGAACAGTCACTTTCTTGATGGTCTGAACTGAGTATTCGCCTAATTAGAACTTTCTCCTTAAACGTCTACTATTCGTCGCTCAGGACTGGGTCAGGCCACTCCCACTTAACTTGTATGGAGGGTGGTGCAAAACTGTAAACAGGCATCTGTATCCATATACAGCGATGTCTTTAATGTGAAGAGTCTGTACAGTTCAAAGTATCGCAGTTCAGTTCCTGGTCTCCCGTAACCTCTCCATTCAGTCTCTGTCATAAAACTCTGAACTCTGTAGTTCAATACTGGTTGCTCTAGTAATATTCGTAATTTCGTAAGCGTGCTTATTACTTATGCTTCAACTTTAAAGTTTGCAACTAATTGTGCCTAACGTGTTGTTTTATATCAATCCCTTCCACCCCAACCTATTCTTGAAAATCTATTTTAATATTGTTTTTCCATCTACACCTAGGTCTTCCAAGTTTTCTGTTTCCCTCAGGCCTTCCCTTCAAAACCTTGTATGCGCCTCGGTTGATAAGTAAAATTAATTTATATGTATGGTAGAAATGAAAATATACTTGTGCCGTATGTACCACGTTTTTAAGCTGTAAGGAAGCGCGGAGGTAAAGCTCCGTGCAGTGTTGATTTCGGAAGTGCAATAAGCGAATATACATTTTCAGTCCGTGGTCTCTCTTCATCCGAGTGATGGAAAAGTTTCGGACCGAAACAAATGAGGGTGGGGAGTAAAAATATTAGTTTCTACGCAATTATTATCAGTTTTAAAATAGTGAGGTCAGAAAGAGATCTCTTGTGGCGAGGCGGTGCTGATGTGATAAAGTGTTCCCACGCTACCTGCCAGAGAGCTTATCACACGCAGCGTTACGTCATAACAGGATACACGTTTCTTATGTAACGTTTATTCGCTTTACGTACAGATCACAATTCACACGGATCTTGGCTATTTGTTAACAACGAACTACAAAATGCCGTTCTTCAGTCTTTGAAACTTACGACTGTAATGCTGTGTGTATGTAGCGGATCGTGGTCGTGTTGGTGTGCTGGTTGCTGAACACCAAGAACACAACACGGTACACCATTGCTGCTGCGTTGAATGGCAGGCAATTTGGTGTACTGCATTAAAGTAGCGGTTATTCTTTTGTATATGATGTATATTTTAAGGTAAAATAAATTTAAGTAACAGATCTTTTGTATAAATTTTTTTTTCCTATGGCTCGACAGCCCCTTGGGGGCCTAGGTCTCGTCATTTTACGACGCTTCACGATCACACTGATAGACACACCACGTTCGGTAGGACCAGCCCGTCGCAGAGACCTCTACCTGACAACACACAACACTCACAAGAGACAGACATCCATGACCCGGTGGGATTTTTTTTTTGCTTGTCCCGGGTTTTTCCCCTTTGAACCATTTTTGTACTGTTTAAATCCTTTCGTCCTTCATGTCACTTTACGTTCCATGCTACCGTCCTTATACAACAAACACAACACAAACATCCATGCCCCCGGTGGAATTTTTTTTTTTGCCTGTCCGGGGTTTTTCCCCTTTGATCCATTTTTGTACTGTTTAAATCCTTTCGTCCTTCATGTCACTTTACGTTCCATGCTACCGTCCTTATACAACAAACACAACACAAACATCCATGCCCCCGGTGGGATTTTTTTTTTTTTGCCTGTCCGGGGTTTTTCCCCTTTGATCCATTTTTGTACTGTTTAAATCCTTTCGTCCTTCATGTCACTTTACGTTGCCCATGCCCGTATTTCCTTCCTTTACCAACTTAAACATCAACCCACAACAACAACTCCATGCCCCCGGCGGGATTCGAACCCACAATCTCAGTAGGCGAGCGGCCGCAGACCCACGCCTTAGACCGCACGGCCACTGGGATCTGCCTTTTGTATCAATATCATTATTTAAACCAGATTTAACTTAGAAGAAGTGCGACTGTATCAGATTTTTTGGCTGTCGTAATTGCGCTAAGAATCTAACAAAGCAAAACATGTATGCACGTTTAAAAGTTTTATAACAGACCCGTCTGTTTTTACTTTGTGTTCGCCGTGCATCTTGACATTAACTTTCAATTTCTTCAACCAACGAATGCACCTTTTTATTTCTGTTAAATTCACCCTACACATGTTTCGGCCGTGACTCGGCCATCATCAGGGGTACGTTGATAAGTTCACTTCACTGTTCACTGCCCCATTTGGTGTTATCACAACGGTTTAACGCCATTCATTGTGTCCCGGTCTCTATTCGTTACGCAATCAGACTTCCAACCGAACATTTTGTGGGCATATTGCCCTGCTTGGTGGATGTGTGCAGGCTTATTTTATCTCTGCGGTAAATGATGCACGTTCTCAGTTTACGCATACAGAAGACTTCTTCAGCATTTCACAGTTATTCTGTTTGGTCTGTTCCTCCCCCATGCATACGAGTAAAATACGAAGTGGCCGTTTCTTTGAAATATGTGAAATTTACCAGCGGCTCATGTTCCTAGAACATGTAACTTGGGCGTGTTTATACGAAATTGCATACCTGGCTGTCAGTTGTCAAAATGAACTAAAGCTGTTGTTTCCTGCTACAAATCGTTTATACATTAAATTAAAATTGTTTAACGTGAGTTGTTGAATCTACAGCATTTTGTGGGCAAATTGCGTTAAACAAATTGCGTTAAAAGTGCAGTATTGCGTGCCAGAAATACGTGTTTAGAACATTAGTCCTACGACTAAATAAAATGTCCTGCATTATAATGGCTACTTATGCGTGTCTACGTTTTGGTGGACTGTTCTTGTGTTGTGACTGCAGCTATGGATCCCGCATCGTCGCATTTAATTTATGTTCCTCATACAGAGAGCCTAAGATTATTCTAGAGCTGTGAAAGCTCACGTTATTTGGCAACCTGCTGGTATATGTTACGTGCCATATTGTATATTGTTTGTGCCATATTGTATATGGTTTGTGCCATATTGTATACGTTACGTGCCATATTGTATATTGTTTGTTCCATATTGTATATGGTTTGTGCCATATTGTATATGTTACGTGCCATATTGTATATTGTTTGTACCATGTATATTGTTTGTGCAATATTGTGTATGGTTTGTGCCATATTATATATGTTGCGTGCCATATTGTATATTATTTGTACCATATTGTATATGGTTTGTACCATATTGTACATGTTACGTGCCATATTGTGTATTGTTTGTGCCATATTGTATATGGTTTGTGCCATATTGTATATGTTACGTGCCATATTGTATATTGTTTGTGCCATATTGTGTATGTTTTGTGCCATATTATATATGTTACGTGCCATATTGTATATTATTTGTACCATATTGTATATGGTTTGTACCATATTGTACATGTTACGTGCCATATTGTATATATTATGTGCCATATTTTATAAGGTGTGTGCCATATAGCATATGCACCTCACTTTAGAGAATTTTTGTTAATTTACAATGGCACAAGTAGAACGAGGACATTGTTCTCTAGGGCTCTGATGATACTGTTTGGTATCTGAATTAACCGCCTTCATGTAGTGACAGGTGTTACTGTTTTGTAGAAGAATATATATAGTGCCCAGTCAGGTATTTCTTGTATCTGATCTTTAGTGATATTTCAATAGACATAGTTTTTAAACTCTTACAGAAATATGATTTATTCACTAATTTTTACTTCTCTCCGCGATTAATCACGATGTAAATAGTTATTACCTAGCAACATTCTGTTTTGAAAAGGCAAGCCTTAAAAGAGGAAAGATCCTGTCCCCGAAACGTAGTGTGTTAAAGCGTTTTAAATTTCAATACATACGATGGAAAATGTCAATAAAGTTAGGCGTACATTCAGCAAAGTGTGAAGGCAATTCGTTGAATAGCGATCTTCCCGAAGAGCCATTTATTATGCAGCAATACGATCGTAGTTTGACATAAAACCTTTGCTTGCAAAGAGTACCTGGTTGTGTAAACTCTAGCACTCTCTGTGCAGCGTTATTGCTTCTGTTTGTTGCAGTCGTCCTGAGTCACCTGTACACAGTGTGGTTGATGTCAGTCTGTATATTAGACGTCTTTACACAGCTATGCCAAGTTCAGTCACCGCAACAAACATATGCCGCACTTTATTACTTTCAGTAACCCTGACAGGTATAAGCCTTTATTTCAGGCTTTCGCCGCGATGTTGATGAGAGCTGTGCTCTTCTGGGATATTACGTGGCGTTGTGTGGTAATTGTTTACCGACGTTTCGGGACACGTGTCGGTTCCATCTTCACGGGTCAAAAGTCCGAATACGAAATGAAAACCAGCAACCTATAACGTCGGTTTAGGAAAGTACGGCGGGGTAGCAATCCGTAGGCGTGATGACAGTCATTAGGTTAGAATGTATAAACTTGTCTCTACTTCATTTGGTTGCTGAGGTTTACTGTACTTGTCATAGATAGAGCCCGTTCGCATTCTCATAGCACAGCACAGAGCAGTGATTTCAGTCGCTCTACTTCGACTGGTCCACAGGACGCACTAGAGGGGTGCCGGGTAAGTCGGTTACATGCAGTTGTAGAAAGTAGATCGTTCTGTTTTGCCCTCTATTAACCCAACAAGATTGTTCTTCACATAATGCGTATACAGAACTCTGGAACTAAAGAAGGAAAATATAGAGTTATCCATAGTCAAGGACGTGAAATATGTACCGTGTATGGAAGTGCATGTCAGAAAAAGCATTACATGGAATAAAAATGATGTACTGATTTTAAAACACAGACTCATATTTCTAGAAAGAGAGAAGACTCTGCTGCAGGCATATTACCCCTCTCCAAACGCCGTGCAAACCCGTCCCGTAACACTGTGTTCCGACTCTACATTAAGTGCTCGGCCCTCAGCCTCTCAGTTACTCTGAGCGGTTAGGACCAACTCGTCTATATTGAGACCACAGAAAGAAGCCCCATGGATGGACAATACCCACACCGTCCCCTAGCTTTTACACTTCCAGCATGCTTGTTTATATCCCCATCCCCCAAATTCGTCTAGACCAGGGGCGTCCAAAATTTTCTTTCCTAGATGCCACAGTCGTTATAAGTGGACTGGTTCGCTAGGCGGACGTGTAAAAATCACAATAAGCGGTACACCTAACTGCCTAAATTATTGTGTAATATTTGAAATTTACAGATGTAGCCACGGGACGCAGGTTTTACACCCCTGGTTTAGGCTTTCTGTTTACTGGAAGCTTGGTATTGGTAACCGTCGCTATGACAGGCGATTTGGTATTGTATACATGAGCAAGTTGGGTTTGGAGGGGGAAGGGGCATTAAGAATAGAGGACGAAGCTTTAAGCTCCGCTGTCTCATTCATGGGACCTCTTTCCGTGGCTTTAGTATAGAGTGTCAACAGAATTTTGCCCGCCGACCGTTGTTTTGCAGTCTCTCCTATGAAGATCATAGATCTGTGTGGGCGTGAGAACTTGATGCCACGTCTTGCGTCCGGTTTCGCGAGATGTGTACGTGGGCGGTCCATTGATCCACTTGCTTGTTACTGTTACCACCCTCGTGTTTGCGTGTCGTGTCTCTCCAAGGGTGACCACATTTTTACACGCTTCGACTATTTTCCTTGGAAATTCCCAAACAATTTCGCCGGCAAAGTTGCTGTACAACTGAATAATGGCAACGCTGGAATTTCAGGATAAACATACACATACACAGAGAAGCTGAAAGAAACGGGAAGCTGATAGTAGCTTATTTCCGTAATTTGCGGACTGTATCAAGAAATTTAGTGTATGCTTCACGGACTCAGCTTTCATATGGCGTCGCCTGTCCTAAAACATCAGTTACAAATCTGTTGTGTCTGATATTTCAGTAATGACACCCTATTCCGCGTCGCTGGTTACATTTCTTGCATCCAACTAATGGAATTATCAGCTCTTTGAAGACCGACGTACATCTAAATTACGTATTAAATTATTTTTTTACGTCGCAGATAACACAGTCCGGATTCAATATAAATACCAACCTGTTAATGCTATATAGGGAAACAGTATATATTGTGAGAATCATAAGAAACATGTCTACACGGTGTGCGGATTTTCTAATGTTACAGCAGGTGGTACAGATAGATACCACTCGGCTTTTAATGGTTAGCTAAGCATGTCCTTGTTATTGACATGTGCACCAATATGACGCAGTTCGTCTGTTGTCAGTGAACTAACACGTCTGTCAACACCTTCTTCGCGTCTTCTTCTTTGAAAGTAAAGTTTTTTTTTTATAACGGCCCAGCAGCAGAAGCTACGGACGCACCGCAGCCTTAAGGCTTATTGTGCAACCCTGTGATGAAGATGAAGAGAAAGACGACCAGTTTTTTTTTTTTTTTTCATTTTTACAAGTAATGGAGCACCGGTGGAATGAAACTGACAGGGGAAAACCGAAATACTAGGGGAAAAACCTGTCCCAGTGCCACTTTGTCCGCCACAAATCCGACATTGACAGACCGGGATCGAACCGAAGTTTCTTTGTGAGTTACATTGTTGTAACTCTGCCCAGATTGCTGCAATTGCATTCAGGTCGGGTCGAAGGGGTGAAGGGAAAGTTGTGTGTTCATAAGTCGGACATATCTGATCGACAGAGTTTTTCTTGGACGATGTTTGTAAATTAGAACCAATTTTTACAAATTGTGGTTACATTGTTTAATCAGAATGTTGTATGCAGTGCCGACGAGACGGAGGAGAAGCCGGAACAAATTATCGGGGCCCGACCGCCCGGAAGGGGCCGGCCGCCCAGAGGGGGCCGGCGCCGGAAGGGGCCGGGCCCGACTATGTTGCATATGTTTTTGTCTTTCTCGTTAGTATCATTATCTGTCGATTGTACAAATTAAGGCCTTCAGACCAAACCCATGTCACTCTGAAACTGAGAGTCCTTCCGATTTAGTGTAAAGATGTTTAGCCGGTCTGCCCTTACTAGGGAGACCGAAAAAATTTTTTCACCGGGGACCGAACACGCTCTCGGTGGCTTTGTTTGCATGTTGTGTCCCTGAAGCCAATTAACTACTAATATCTTAGTCTTGAGCTGTACAAATGTGGATCTATTCCACGTTGTACTTTGTCTACCACAGTTGTCGGGGGCTGTTGGCAATTTTAAATGAAATCTCGAGCAGCATTTTTTTTTTATAATTGCATGAGCTCTTTCGTTCCTTATAATCAGCACTCTTTCTTTAGCTTTCCGTATTAGCAGATTATTAGGAACAAATCAATTTGCTCGCCTATATTACGAACTCTGTGTGACATATAGAAATTTTTTTAAGTTAATATCTGCATCTTTTAGTTTTTCACCTGAACTCCAATTCCGCAAAACTTTTCTTAGACCTGTCCGCCCAATTTTCAAGCTTGTAAAATTTGGCCGCTTCTCATTCTGCTGCTGAATTTGTGTACGGCAAATCGTTCAGTTCCGTAACAATTCCTTTAACAGCGCGTATTTCATTGGGTGTACAAAATTAATTAGAATTACTCGCTTGGGAGTCTGTCCTGTTTTCTTGTCCAGTTTACCTGACAGTGCGCTCTCTAGTGCCCGTACCATCGTCTGCTCTTTGTAAACTTCTTGCGAAGGTATAGAGAATTCACAGTTTTGACGATAGTCATTCGTAACACATACATTGCTTATCCGTGTAAAAGTGTTTTGTTCAGTTTCTACTCTATGATTGTGTCCAGTCGACTTGTGCTTTATACGATCCTTTGTGCTCCAAATGACCTGTGGAACACACTCGACAATGACAGTGTCTGGAACCCCGTCGTGTTTTCTAACATGCAACAAAGATACTTTTTTAACTCAGTCGACATATTTATTGATAAACACATACCTTTTCTTTACCATAAATCGCTGCATGTTTCGGCCTTTACAACAAAGACGTCATTAGGTTAAACCACTATAAAAGTACACGAAGGAAACCCTTATATTAACTTAAATTATTATTATTTTTATTATTATTATTATTATTTACTGCAATTGGGTTTTCACCCGGTGGCAGTAGTCCTTACACTAGTACACACAATACAAATGTTTTCACCCGGTGGCAGTAGTCCTTACACTAGTACACACAATACAAATGTTTTCACCCGGTGGCAGTAGTCCTTACACTAGTACACACAATACAAATGTTTTCACCCGGTGGCAGTAGTCCTGACACTAGTACACACAATACAAATGTTTTCACCCGGTGGCAGTAGTCCTTACACTAGTACACACAATACAAATGTTTTCACCCGGTGGCAGTAGTCCTTACACTAGTACACACAATACAAATGTTTTCACCCGGTGGCAGTAGTCCTTACACTAGTACACACAATACAAATGTTTTCACCCGGTGGCAGTAGTCCTTACACTAGTACACACAATACAAATGTTTTCACCCGGTGGCAGTAGTCCTTACACTAGTACACACAATACAAATGTTTTCACCCGGTGGCAGTAGTCCTGACACTAGTACACATCAATACAAATGTTTTCACCCGGTGGCAGTAGTCCTTACACTAGTACACACAATACAAATGTTTTCACCCGTGGCAGTAGTCCTGACACTAGTACACACAATACAAATGTTTTCACCGGTGGCAGTAGTCCTTACACTAGTACACACAATACAAATGTTTTCACCCGGTGGCAGTAGTCCTTACACTAGTACACACAATACAAATGTTTTCACCCGGTGGCAGTAGTCCTTACACTAGTACACACAATACAAATGTTTTCACCCGGTGGCAGTAGTCCTTACACTAGTACACACAATACAAATGTTTTCACCCGGTGGCAGTAGTCCTTACACTAGTACACACAATACAAATGTTTTCACCCGGTGGCAGTAGTCCTGACACTAGTACACACAATACAAATGTTTTCACCCGGTGGCAGTAGTCCTTACACTAGTACACACAATACAAATGTTTTCACCCGGTGGCAGTAGTCCTTACACTAGTACACACAATACAAATGTTTTCACCCGGTGGCAGTAGTCCTTACACTAGTACACACAATACAAATGTTTTCACCCGGTGGCAGTAGTCCTTACACTAGTACACACAATACAAATGTTTTCACCCGGTGGCAGTAGTCCTGACACTAGTACACACAATACAAATGTTTTCACCCGGTGGCAGTAGTCCTTACACTAGTACACACAATACAAATGTTTTCACCCGGTGGCAGTAGTCCTTACACTAGTACACACAATACAAATGTTTTCACCCGGTGGCAGTAGTCCTTACACTAGTACACACAATACAAATGTTTTCACCCGGTGGCAGTAGTCCTTACACTAGTACACACAATACAAATGTTTTCACCCGGTGGCAGTAGTACTTACACTAGTACACACAATACAAATGGACATATAATATACATAAAAGTAACAATACAAAACAAACTATACACAATTACAAAACAAAATACATACAGTAAATACAAGTACACACATTAGAACACCATACACACATTACAGAAACATCCACACCTTAACAAAAACATCCACTCCTTAACAAAAACATCCACACCTTACAGAAACACCCACACACAACACAAAGAAAACACACGCATATTACAAAAACACCCACACATTAACATACAAAAACAACAAAACACACATCGTTATAATTCCAGTGATGATGGCTTTGGTATAAAACCCGAAACATGTTGCCGTTTATTGTAAGCAAATTGAATTTGTTTATTAATAATCAGGTTATGTGAATTGAGTCAATAAAAGTATCTTGGTTTCTTACTCCTGAAGTGTGGCTAGCTGGCCAATGTTTGAAATCACAAACGTTCGGTACCATTATCAGAATATCGGAACTCTTTGTAATTGAATGAACGGATGTATTAACGGATCCCTTGTAGCGTGCTTTTTAATATAAATTCTTATTTCGACAGGATGTAGATATTCACACTAGAGCTGCCTTAGCCATTCCGGGATACACTGACCTGATAAGGACCGGTAGACATTCTGGCTGTTTTTCTTTATGTGGTGAAGGGTCCCGCAGCAGAAGCTACGGACGCACCACAGCCTTAAGACTTGTCGTGCAACCCTGTGATGAAGATGAAGAAAAAAAATGATGTTTTTTTTTATTATTTTTCCAAGTAATGGAGCACCGGTGGAATGAAACTGACAGGGGAAAACCGAAGTACTCGGGGAAAAACCTGTCCCAGTGCCACTTTGTCCACCACAAATCCCACATAGACTGACTCGGGATTCTATGTCCGTTTATGTCGTTTTTGTGGTTTTGAGGTTATTTTCAAACGTTATATCAACTGCTGAATTTGTAAAACGTCGATAGCGAGGTTGTGTTTGGGAGAGTCCGAAAGGCTGTGAGGAAGATGTCATGGTTGTTTGAACGTTGCAAGTCACGTGGAGGAACACAGGAACTTCTTGATGCTTGCCTGCCCCAACGAAGATTTTATCTGGCCAACAACAGCATTTGTAGATTGAACTGGGGGGTAGGGGAATCCCCTGCAAGGTCAACGTGTCATCATGTCATAAGGCCAGATTCACATAAACACTTACGTTTTATGTTAGCTCCGAAAATGAAACTCTACCTACTAAAGGCGAGGATAAAAAAAAAAAAGAAAAGAAAAGGAGAAATATTTAAGTCTCTCATTCGAAACACTTCAGTACTCGAGATGACCACTTTTTAGTTTCATTTTGTGCCAGAGAAAAGATATGAAAATAATTGGGTATGCGTGACTGGACAATCAAGCTATCGGCATTGGTGTATAGTGTGCTTGAAAACAAATGGTGCAGACACTAAATATCTCAATTAAAATTAGAGTTCTTGAAAGCAGACCGGAAGCAAACCGACCTACGGAATGTTACTTATTTTTTCTTCCAAACAGAATCTGAAAACTTTTAAACAATCTGTGTATTGTTACAAAAATTTTCGAGGTATAACTAGCAAACTCTTTTTTTTTAATCGGAAAAGTGTTCGACATTTATGGTCATTAAAACACATATTATGCCCACTATTTATGGTGTAATTTATTTTAATTCTTACGTACATAAGTATCATCTTTTGTGGGGCCTAATTCTGGTTTCTCATTTTTAGAATCTCACAGTGCCTGGAGCTACTAATTTTACCAATTTATGTCTGTAAGTGCATTCGTATGTTTCAAGTCGAGGATCGCTGAAACTATTTTGATTCAATTTGATATGAATTTTCTCGAAGAATTTATCTTAAGAGACATCACTTCTGTTTGTACTAGGGAGGTGGCCAGTTTGCCTTCCGGCCGGGGCACCAACTATTCTAATTAAGACTTTCCGTTGCTTTTCTTAATTACTACAGACAGACGCTTTCCATTTTATTATACAGTATCATCCAATCATTGGACGTTATATAATTTGAGATGCATAAATCGTCCTTAATGTGTACAAAAATATGCAAGTTGTATGAACCTTATGCCACTGGAGGGCCTCATTTACGTAATTGTTACTTTTGTATATTCGGTAACGAGCATGGATAGCCAAGTGGTAGGGTAAGCAGGCTACAGGTTGGAACCTCTGCGATTGTAGTTCAATCTCCCGCACGGACAAATGGTTCATCTATTCTCCTAAACATCCACAACTGCTCTGGGGCCCACCATCCTTTTAGTTACTAGGTACCGGGGTTATTTTCCAGGTGTTAAAGCAGCCGGAGCGTGGCAAAGGTTGAGAATGAGTGGAACTATACCTCCGCTGCCCCATATGACTTCATTGTGTGCACATAGACTAAGTTTTATTGTTGACGGTAGTAGCAATATGGCGGTCGAGTGAATTTGGGTGAGACAGTAACGCTACTGCCGAAATATAAATGCGACAACTGTAGTAACGAAATTTATGGCTGTAAGAAATGCACATAAACTCAAAATTAGAATGCTTAGGACAGGGGTGACCACAATGCGGCTCGCGAGGCGTATGCTGCTGGCCCACGCCACTGGTGCTGCTCGCGCGAGTCACCTGTAAGAAATAATATCCAGATAGTTTATACGCTGTCGAGGCTGGCCGTGAACGGCATTTTAAGATATTTTCTAAAGAAAGGAGGCTCATAGCTGACTGACACTAACCTGTTGTATTTTGATAAACAGAAGTAAGAAGCTATCAAATAAGGGAAATAATATGTCGTTTTATTAATCCGTGGCTGTTCCCTAATTTTGCTCCTAAAGCGCGGCTTTCGAAGCTTGTCTATCTGGCCACCCCTGGCTTAGACTAGACGCCATACAAAGGACGTAAGTAGCGTGTTTAATAGTTGACACAGTAGGATGAAGAATGCACAATTTTTATTACAAAAATCCAAATATTTATTAATAACAGGACCGCTTTAATGACAATGAATATGCCTTACAATTTGTTATTAGTACACGATTTATTTAACAGCAAAAACACATAATCTAAAACTTGTCATCCTTTATTCTCCAAAACATTTTTTCGGGCCTTAATAATCTGTAGGTTCAGTTCACAACTATTAACTGTTAATCGTACCAGAGTTTAGTACTGTTCAACGTAGCTGCTGACATTACACTGTGTCCATGCAGTCGCTATTTCTCCCCTTTATTGATTATGCTCGTGATGTATAAGTGAACACCGTCTGCACGCTAGTGACATCTGTCGTAATTATTTTAAAACTGAGGCAACATAGATTCTGAATATTCACATTTTAAGTCCTTTTACCTGTAATTGTGCAATAGTCAACGTATGCTTTTGAACCCACACAAGATCATAATGAACTTCTATAACGATTCTTAATCATATTAGTTTAAAAGCAGTACCAATATGAATTTATCCATCTGCGTGAAATTTGTCTTAATTTGAATTATTAGGTAAAATATAGTGCCTATCTCGATATAATAATTAATTATTTTAAAAGTGGAATAATGGACAAGGCTCGCTCAAAGATGGAATGATTTCAAATGTGATATACTTATTATCTTTGGAATCTAATAGAATTTTAGGCCAAATATGATTTTCTTATCATGTGAAACTTAAGCTCAACAGTTTTACACTTTGCTGTAGGGTAAAGCAGGTGTAAAGTGCGGCCTGCCGGTTGAATTCGGATCCCACCAGCCTACACTGCGCCCTCCATGGTTGTACGTTACCTTAAAATACGAAGAAACTTCCCCCTGCTATAGGCCAGTTTGAACGCAACTGGAGTTTAGAAGAGCACGCTTTTTATCCGCTTACATTACTGCAGACGCATAAACAGTACGTGTTTTTACATGAATTATTGTACTTCACCACGCACGGCGGTCTCTAGTTTACCTCTGTTCCACAGTACGTGCAGCTGAAATTTTGCTGTCAGCTATCGAAATTCCCAAGGCAGAGTTAAAATGAGATAGAATGGATACTGGGACTACTGGTAAAATGACGTAATTGTTTCAGACGATAGTGGTATTCGCAGTTGTTAGCAGTCGGTTGGACATTTTGGTATGGTACAGTACAGTAGTTGGAATGAGCATCTGTTGGATGCGGTGAAATATGCTATTCTATCCTTAATAAATATGAATAATTATTATATAATGTAAACCAACAAATATTGTACTATCATATATGAATTGTCAAACCCTACATATGTTTCGGCTCTGTCTGAGCCATCTTCAGGGGTTACTCTTCAAAGCGTCCACTATTTACACTCTCACTATAATGTTGTGCACCCGTATTAGGGTTTCTTAGCAATCTAGAAACCCTAATACGGGTGCAAAACATTATAGTGAGAGTGTAAATAGTGGACGCTTTGAAGAGTAACCCCTGAAGATGGCTCAGACAGAGCCGAAACATATGTAGGGTTTGACAATTCATATATGATAGTGCAATATTTGTTGGTTTACAGTATATAATATTCTCAAACATGCACGGTATGTACAACTTTAAAATAAAATGAATAATTATACTTGTAAAGTATATTTGTAACTAACAATATAATTGCAAATCGAATAAACTTCACTGATTAAAATACTGTCACTTCGCGCAGCTTGGCTGCCTACCCTTGTAAACTGTGTAGAATAAAGCGAAGGGAACTACATAGTAAATGCAGAGCGTTTAGCAGGGATGGTTACCACCTTCTTGTGCCGATTGTCTAGAAATCTGGGAGCCTCAACCTCCTGGAAACCTAAGGGTCTGTCCAGGCCTGTAATGGGATTGCTTTACCTTTTACCTTAGCTAGGGTGGAAATAAAAATATCTCTTGGCGTAAGTAGCATCTGTTTCCACGACATCCTGTTTTCAAGAGTTACCTGCAATGTTAAATGCCAAAATGTGAAGATTGCTGGCCCAGTTGATTTGCAGATACTGGAACAAGAAAGACAAATATTGATGTAGAATTTTAGTAAGAGTTAAGGAAGTGTATTTAACCCAAACATGTTGCAGGAAGCAGCGAATCGAGCAAATTATTTATGGCGTATAGCATATGTGAGCACAATAATTATTTTTTTTTGGCGGAAGCAACGATATATTGTGAATATAACTGCAACAGTTGTCCAACGATATATTGTGAATATAACTGCAACAGTTGTCCAACGATATATTGTGAATATAACTGCAACAGTTGTCCAACGATATATTGTGAATATAACTGCAACAGTTGTCCAACGATATATTGTGAATATAACTGCAACATTTGTCCAACGATATATTGTGAATATAACTGCAACAGTTGTCCAACGATATATTGTGAATATAACTGCAACATTTGTCCAACGATATATTGTGAATATAACTGCAACAGTTGTCCAACGATATATTGTGAATATAACTGCAACAGTTGTCCAACGATATATTGTGAATATAACTGCAACATTTGTCCAACGATATATTGTGAATATAACTGCAACAGTTGTCCAACGATATATTGTGAATATAACTGCAACATTTGTCCAACGATATATTGTGAATATAACTGCAACAGTTGTCCAACGATATATTGTGAATATAACTGCAACAGTTGTCCAACGATATATTGTGAATATAACTGCAACAGTTGTCCAACGATATATTGTGAATATAACTGCAACAGAAAACAAACAGCAATTGGAAATATAACTTTGTCTCTAGTAACAACTGTACGTCAGGTGGAAGAAAGATAAGTAAAATGTTTTCTCTGTCCACGCTGTGAAGGAGTATAGAAGAAGAAGCTGTATAGCTCCACTCATTCTTAACCTCGGCACTGGATGGAGGTGAGTGGTTATATTCACTCCCTGGCCACACGTGGAAGAAAGGAATAGTGATTTTATAACCCTCTTGTCTATAGGGTTGGACGGAATCACGCTGTTAACTTAAGTGACATAGCAGTGCTACTGACACGTGTGAAAGCTGGGAACGAGAATTTCGAAATCATTACAGAATGACTTTCAATGAGAGATATGAAGGGCACAACACCTGGCGAACTCTTTAATGATAGGCTGTCAAAACCGCTTGATCGGCACGATATGTAGTGGCACGAATAAATCGCTGTGACTACAGACTGATACTGAATTTGACAGGTAAAATTTCTATGGTCTGTGTAAAGGATGCACAGATACTGTACATGCAACGTCAAAATGGAAAAATATTGACTTCTCACTGTGTTATTCACCAGAGGTAAAAGGTAAAGCAACCCATTACAGGCCTAGGCAGGCACTGAGGGGTCCAGGAGGTTGAGGCTCCCAGATTTGTAGACAATCGGCACATGAAGGTGGTAAGGTTGCCAGCCCTACGCACCGGCCGCCTTTACCCCCCAGGAAATATTTCTGGTACTCATTTTTGTTAGAGGCTGAGTCGACCCCAGGGCCATAGTGCGACTGAAACGATTATGCCAAGGAATTAATTCCAATGACACCATCGGGAATTGAACCCGCGACGTTCCGGTTTGTAGCGTAGTGCCTTATTCACCAGAGGATAGTTTGAAAAAAAAACTAGCTTATTTTAAATATTAGATGCACTGTTCTTCACGTTATTTTCACCGTGCATTTTGATTCAATTAGCAGTATTATAACCAACAAATGCACTTTTGTACTTCTGTTACACTTTTACCCTACATATGTTTCGGCTGTGGTCCAGCCATCATCACGGTACACTAGTAGGTTCACTTCACTGACACTGGTTCATTTGGTATTATCACACGTCATCACCTGCATTTGAAAGTGAACAAAAGCTACAAAAACATTGTGACGACGTGTGATAATACCAAATGAACCAGTGACAGTGAGGTGAACCTACTAGTGTACCGTGATGATGGCTGGACCACAGCCGGAATATATGTAGGGTAAAAGTGTAACAGAAATACAAAAAGTGTATTTGTTGGTTATAATACTGCTAATTAGATGCACTGATTTGAAATTTTTGAAGTTCACGAAGATGACCTGAGGAAGCACATTCCTATATAGTCTTCTCGGCGCAAAGCCGCGTCAACTCGTTTGAATACAACGTTTCGGGGACTAGCTCCGTCCCCATCCTCAGGCAAAAAATCAGTTTTGCCTGAGGATGGGGACGGAGCTAGTCCCCGAATCGTTGTATTCAAAAGAGTTGACGCGGCTATGCGCCCGAGAAGACTATATTGAATCATGTCGCCGCGAAAGTTTTAAAACTTATATCAAGCACATTACTGTCAAATGTCATTGTACATTTACCCAACTACACGACGTAGAATGCCATAAGACGGTTATTTTCACGTTAAACAAGTTCAGTTCGGTCTCGCTTTACAATGTATTACATTACGCAGTTCACATCAACACCTAGAGGTATGCATAGGCTGACAAGTTGCAGGGCTGCCTCTTCGGTTTGTTTTCTCATAATAATGAACTTTAGTCTGACGTCACACAAGTTAAATATTTTCAATCCCGACAGAATACTACACAAATGGTAAAGATAGCCAAATATCTATTCTTGACTCTTGGAGATGTATCTATAGATTCGCAAAATACGTGGGTGTTTCTATTTTCGTCTGAATTTTGGCATGCGAAAACACGTCATTCAGTACAGAAAAAGTTCCATTTATATCTATGGAATTCCTTAAACGGTAGTAGCAGGAGGAAAGCGGTACTGTGTAAGTCATTCATGTCCAAATTAATTGACAGTTCTTCGTATTGTGTGGCGTCATAGCTGAGAGTTCTTACAACGGCGTACAGGATTTATCTCTGATCATTGGTGACTCGTATCAGTAAAATTACCACACAGAAACAGCATACATTATATTATTCCTGCGTTTCTCAAGTAAATGATGGCATGGAATTTTGAAACACATTAAAATCTAAGGTTTTTACGTTCGCTTCGTCGTAAATAATACGTTATATTTCTATGTTTCTCTCTTCTTATTTGGAGGAAATTTGGGTTAGGCTATGTAGCTGTGAGTTCATAGCAGGATAGAATGTCTCGTCGTCAGTCATATGCCTTTTTACGGTCTTGGTTGTTTGAAACACCGGCACTATTTTTTGGAAACACTGAATTTGGATTTAAATGAGATCTGGAATTAGTGGTCAGGCTAATATTTGGAGGTGGCTGTCTTCTAGAACGTGACGCCACGTAGTGTGGCAGAAGGTGACCACCGTTTCAGAGGGTCTTGCTACCACATGCACGCGGTTATACCAGTCTACACGATGTTATTCCCAAAAACATAGCAATCTTCTTATTCATCGTCATGAGAATCTCAAATGTAGTTAAAATTTGTCAGGATTGTTTTATTTTAATGCGTGTAAAGCTGAACCTCTCTCTGTGCTTTATTAGTTGTTATGCCATAGAGGCGTGTGTGGAGTGCAGATAAGGCTGAGCACTATCTCAACTTCTGTAGAAGAGGTGCGTGCTCAGTCTCACGCTTGGCCACTTTCCTCCCCGGGGGAAGAGCTCTCAGTACCTGCCCTATAGGAGACCGTTTAGACCCCAGCGCTGATCTGGGTATTTGGAATAGAGGAAAATTTTTACCCCTGTCAGGAATGGTGTCCCTATTCGTCAGTTGCCCATTCCCGAGCCTAGTAACTATACCGTTTTCAGTATTGTTTTCGGATTCACATCCTCTTTGACCAACAATTTACTCCTTCTGCCCAGCACCATTTCTTTTGTATAGGAACTACGAGTTACGGACTAGGGCCATGAGTATGGGCTTCATTTGAGCGGTAATTAACCATGTAAACAATGAATAATATAATGTGTGCCGAATGTACGTGTACTGTCCTCCATCTAGTGCCGAGTTTAAGAATGAGTGGAGCTATACCTGTAGTTCCCCTGTGTGCTTTCAGGGCATGGACAAGGATACCCTTGTGTTTTACTGTTGCCGGGTGTACATGCGCTTTTCAAAAGTAATGTGACCCACATAAGGGAATACGTGAGATAGTAGGGATTTTTGTATAGTGCTAGAACAGGTTGAATGAGTCTAGGAAGACTGCCTGCAGCTTTGTTTGGTGCATGAATTAAATTAAGTTCGTTTACAGTGACAAATCCGTGTATCTCGAGTTTTAGCCTGAGAGAAAGAAATGCTTCGAGCTGAAGAGATTCGGAGACTGTGTAGCAGGATCTCGAGCAACACACGAACATTAGTAGCCAATATGGGCTGCCTTGGCAAAAGCAGCATTCAACAAGAAGAAGGCTCTTTTCGCCAGCAAGTAGGACTTATATTTAAGGAAGAAACTAGTAAAGTGCTACATTTGGAGCATAGCTTTGTATGGTGCAGATACGTGGACACTTCGGAAAGTAGATCAGAAGTATCTGGAAAGTTTTGAAATGTGGTGCTGGAGAAGAATGGAGAAGATCAGTTGGACCGATCGTGTGAGAAATGAAGTATTACACAGAGTGAAGGAGGAGAGGAATATCGTACATACAATAAAAAGAAGAAAAGCTAACTGGATTGGTCACATCTTGCGTAGAAACTGCCTTCTAAAACACGTGATTGAAGGAGAGATAGAAGGAAGGATAGAAGTGACGGAAAACCGAAGAAGAAGAAGACGTAAGCAGCTACTGGATGGCCTTAAGGAAAATAGAGGATACTGGAAATTGAAAGAGAAAGCACTAGATCGCACTCTGTATGGAAGTCGATTTGGAAGAGGCTACGGACCTGTCGTAAGACAGACTGCAGAAAGATTGAATACACTCCAGGTGTCATTATGGCAGGGAACCCCGCTTCTGGGGCGGGCGGATGTCCGTAACGTCTTAATGTCCGCTGACTCAGACGACTGGACATGCTTGAAGGCTAAAAGAGAGAGAGCGAGGTGCTGTTTGACTCGTTACCCAAAAAATACCGTAATTTTCGTTCTTTTCCCGCTCTTTTTGTAACGCAGGAATCTGCAACCTCATCTAAATACAGCTGCTTAAAGTATGTTTTCTTATGCCTGACGTCTTAACATTTTCAACTTTGGAAGCGGATTGGTGTGTCACGATTCCTTCGCATTTCGGGTTGGACTACAGCATACTTTGTGGTCAATATCACACAATCCAGTTCGTTAACATACCTCGTTGTCGTTAATGTGTACTTGCATGGTTTGCCGAAAATTTAATGGGATTATGAAATGTGTAAAGATCTCCAGCAGCATTTTTCCGCCGAAATAGGCTTTTATTGTACAAAGTACTTATAGCACGGATTCAAATTCAGCAAGAACTCCGAAAGTTGCTGCATATGATTAGGATTCCTGTAGTTCATTTCGGATTATCTTTAATGTGTTGTTTTAAGTCTATTTTCCTTCCCAAAAAGAAAAAATGCAAGCCGACGTCACATCGAGATCTGCGCTCTTCTGGGATATTACGCAGCGTCGAGTGGTACTCCTTTACCGGCGTTTCGGGACAACGTATCGGACCCATCTTTAAGTGTCAAGAAGTCCAAGATTTTATTCTTATTCTTATTATTATTATGATCGTGATAAAAAAGAAGGCTGAGATGTGAAAGTGTAGAAGAATTGTTTTGGGTGTGGTTGAAATGTTTTGTTCTGGCCCAGAACTAACTTTCTGGAGACGCTGATTAAAATCATCCAGCAGTTCAGTCAGTAAGTTCTATACCTGAAACCTTCTAGTGTCAAGATATGTTATCCTGCCAGAAACTGAACGGTAGATGGGAGGATAATATTAAAATGGATCTTCAAAAAGTGGGATGGGACGGCGTGGACTGGATTGATATGGCTCAGGATAGGGACAGGTGGCGAGCTCTTGTGAATGCGGTAATGAACCTTCGGATTCCATAAAACGCGGGGAATTTCTTGACTAGCTGACGACCTGTTAGCTTCTAAAGAAGGACTCTGCTCCATGGAGTTAGTTAGTTAGTCAGTTAGTTAGAAAGTTAATGGTAAGTTTGATCCATGGCGCTCTAAAGGCGCAGTATTTATCGATGTCATACGCTCAAAGTAATGAAAATATGGACGTAGTTATTTGCAAGTCACAATTTATGTTGCGTTTACCTTGTGCATTGAATAAATATTGAAATTTTAAATAGTCGCGTTGTTTTGCGGAAGCGCTATGTTTCTATATGGGTTTAAGCCAAATTTGTTGCGAGTGGTGTGTTTAAAATTTGTCTCTCTTAGCTTTACAGCTAATATATTTTATCATCCTCGGACTCCGAATGACTTAGAAATTGGCACGACGAAATTCTCTTAAACTTGGTCCCAGTGGGTGGAACAGGATGACGACCAAGATTGAATGTGGCGCCCAATTTCTTACGGTGAGTTGAAGTGAAGAAACCGCCGGACGTCAGCGGCTAAATAGAGCCGCAATATAAAGATGTAACGGACAGGAATTCGTGCGGGCGTGAAGAATTCACGCAACAAAACATACAAACCAGAACCTTGCCTGCTGGTTAGTTATGTTGGTGGACAGTATTTCTTTCTCTCCTTTCGCCATTCGCAATATCTACTACAGGGATCGCGAGCCATATGCCTTCGCGAAGCTTCCTGCTCGCGAGAAATTTTCGCTAAATGCTAGCGCACGTGAGGATTAAAACGTCTGTAGCTTTGAGTAAACTTTGTATTTGGCCATTATGTTAGTGTTTGTTACTCGTTACGAGCTGGACGGTCCGGGGATCGAATCCCGGTGAGGGCGAGATTTTCAGCATCCGTCCACACCGACCCTGGGGCCTACCCAGCCTCCTGTACAATTGGTACCGGGTCATTCCTGGGAGTAAAGCGGCCGAGGCGTGGCGTTGACCACCTACCCCCATCTAGCGCCGAAGTCAAAGAAAGAGTAGAGCTATACCTCTACTCCCCCTCTGGGCCTTCATGGCCTCTTCTAGGGTGAACTTTACCTTTACTTTACGCGTGTCAAATTTATTTCTTGTAGCTTCTACTTGTAACAGTGCGAGGGCTTCAGTGAGGTCAACAGACCAAGTGCGCCGACAAGCAGAACGAAACTCCGTTTAGAGAATGAGTCGGAATTTACGAGATACAGTGTAGGTAGCGCGCGGTTTGAGCTGAAATTTTATGTATGCTATTTTCGAACAACTTCATTCTCTGCATTCTGCCTTAAATTAATGTAACATCGCGACGTAATAGCGCAGTGCACAGCAAGCTACTTCTACGGGGTCAGAAGGCAGCGACGTAATAACAGAAGGAGGAAAAATATTTAAAAACACGTTTTTGCCGCATGGAACAGATATCGAAGTGTTTTACTTAGGAGTGCGGCAAGAAGTTAATGGACAGTTAACCAAAACAACCGTCCTTTCTCTTTGTAAAGATAGGTTGACAAACGGCTGTTTTAATTAAAATTTGTACTGTGCGAGGGAAAACGCGCAGTTTTCCCTGAAGTGTATTTATTATTATTTTATTATTTACTGCAATTGGGTTTTCACCCGGTGGCAGTAGTCCTTACACTAGTACACACAACACAAATGTTTTCACCCGGTGGCAGTAGTCCTTACACTAGTACACACAATACAAATGTTTTCACCCGGTGGCAGTAGTCCTTACACTAGTACACACAATACAAATGTTTTCACCCCGGGGGCAGTAGTCCTTACACTAGTACACACAATACAAATGTTTTCACCCGGTGGCAGTAGTCCTTACACTAGTACACACAATACAAATGTTTTCACCCGGTGGCAGTAGTCCTTACACTAGTACACACAATACAAATGTTTTCACCCGGTGGCAGTAGTCCTTACACTAGTACACACAATACAAATGTTTTCACCCGGTGGCAGTAGTCCTTACACTAGTACACACAATACAAATGTTTTCACCCGGTGGCAGTAGTCCTTACACTAGTACACACACAATACAAATGTTTCCACCCGTGGCAGTAGTCCTTACACTAGTACACACAATACAAATGTTTTCACCCGGTGGCAGTAGTCCTTACACTAGTACACACAATACAAATGTTTTCACCCGGTGGCAGTAGTCCTTACACTAGTACACACAATACAAATGTTGTCACCCGGTGACAGTAGTCCTTACACTAGTACACACAATACAAATGTTTTCACCCGGTGGCAGTAGTCCTTACACTAGTACACACAATACAAATGTTTTCACCCGGTGGCAGTAGTCCTTACACTAGTACACACAATACAAATGTTTTCACCCGGTGGCAGTAGTCTTACACTAGTACACACAATACAAATGTTTTCACCCGGTGGCAGTAGTCCTTACACTAGTACACACAATACAAATGTTTTCACCCGGTGGCAGTAGTCCTTACACTAGTACACACAATACAAATGTTTTCACCCGGTGGCAGTAGTCCTTACACTAGTACACACAATACAAATGTTTTCACCCGGTGGCAGTAGTCCTTACACTAGTACACACAATACAAATGTTTTCACCGGTGGCAGTAGTCCTTACACTAGTACACACAATACAAATGTTTTCACCCGGTGGCAGTAGTCCTTACACTAGTACACACAATACAAATGTTTTCACCCGGTGGCAGTAGTCCTTACACTAGTACACACAATACAAATGTTTCACCCGGTGGCAGTAGTCCTTACACTAGTACACACAATACAAATGTTTTCACCCGGTGGCAGTAGTCCTTACACTAGTACACACAATACAAATGTTTTCACCCGGTGCAGTAGTCCTTACACTAGTACACACAATACAAATGTTTTCACCCGGTGGCAGTAGTCCTTACACTAGTACACACAATACAAATGTTTTCACCCGGTGGCAGTAGTCCTTACACTAGTACACACAATACAAATGTTTTCACCCGGTGGCAGTAGTCCTTACACTAGTACACACAATACAAATGTTGTCACCCGGTGGACAGTAGTCCTTACACTAGTACACACAATACAAATGTTTTCACCGGTGGCAGTAGTCCTTACACTAGTACACACAATACAAATGTTTTCACCCGGTGGCAGTAGTCCTTACACTAGTACACACAATACAAATGTTTTCACCCGGTGGCAGTAGTCCTTACACTAGTACACACAATACAAATGTTTTCACCCGGTGGCAGTAGTCCTTACACTAGTACACACAATACAAATGTTTTCACCCGGTGGCAGTAGTCCTTACACTAGTACACACAATACAAATGTTTTCACCCGGTGGCAGTAGTCCTTACACTAGTACACACAATAAATATTTTCACTGGTGGCAGTAGTCCTTACACAGTACACACAATACAAATGTTTTCACCCGGTGGCAGTAGTCCTTACACTAGTACACACAATAAAATGTTTTCACCGTGGCATAGTATCCTTACACAGTACAAAAACAAATACAAATGTTTTCACCGGTGGCAGTAGTCCTTACACAGTACACAAATACAAATGTTTTCACCCGTGGCAGTAGTCCTTACACTAGTACACACAATACAATGTTTTCACCCGGTTGGCAGTAGTCCTTACACTAGTACACACAATACAAATGTTTTCACCCGGTGGCAGTAGTCCTTACACTAGTACACACAATACAAATGTTTTCACCCGGTGGCAGTAGTCCTTACACTAGTACACACAATACAAATGTTTTCACTGGTGGCAGTAGTCCTTACACTAGTACACACAATACAAATTTTTTCACCCGGTGGCAGTAGTCCTTACACTAGTACACACAATACAAATGGACATATATATATATATACATAAAAGTAACAATACAAAACAAACTATACACAATTACAAAACAAAATACATACAGTAAATACAAGTATACACATTGGAACACCACACACGCATTACAAAAACATCCACACCTTAACAAAAACATCCACACCTTAACAAAAACATCCACTCCTTAACAAAAACATCCACACATTTCAAAAACATCCACACCTTACAACAATATCCACTCCTTAACAAAAACATCCACACCTTACAAAAGCACCCACACACAATACAAAAAAAACACACGCACATTACAAAAACACCCACACATTAAATAATACAAAAACAACAAAACACACATACTGCAAAAAGAAAGAGTTGCTAATCCTAACCTAAAACCTAACGTATTTAAGAGAAACATATTAAGTTTCAAATTTGTCCTGGCATTCATTTAATGAGTGGACATGCTAAATCAATTAATTTAAACAATTGGTAGGAATGGCAGTTCTCTTTTGCCATTGTTAAAGCAAAATGCTTGTAATTTCTTGCGTCGGGCTATTGTTTTAGCAAACAAAATTACAACGTAGAGAGATATTTTAAAACTAACCACAAGGACTTTGGGTGCAAGTACTTTTACATTTCTGCTATAAGGAGAAAAGTGCATGTGAACTAACATGTGAAGTCTCGACTCATTAGTCTGTCATCAGAAGACTAGAATATCAGTTAAAAATGTGTCTTATGTCGTGCAAAATTGCACCTGCAGAAGTAGGATTTATTTTTCAATGATGGAAAGCCTGTGAAAAAAAGCGATGTTGTGTTCAGCAGACTCTTTCTTGGATGATTTGTCAATTAGTCGGGGCACGCAGTGGCGCAGTTGGTTGAGCACTGCGCTACAAGCCGCAAGGTCGCGGGTTCGATTCCCGATGGTGTTATTGGAATTTTTCATTGACATAATCCTTTCTGTCGCACTATGGCCCTGGGGTCGAATCAGCCTTTAACAGAAATGAGTACCGGGAATATTTCCTGGAGTGTAGAGGCGGCTGGTGCATAGGGTTGACAACCTTACCACCTTCATGTGCCGATTGTCTGGGAGTCTAGGAGCCTCAGCTTCCTGGAACCCTAAGGGCCTGTCCAGGCCTGTAATGGGATTGCTGTACCTTTACCTTGTCAATTAGTCAGAAGTCGTGTTACCGCTTTGCAGCTGTGAGCTAACGCTTTCAAAAGAATCATAGGATTACTTTGACTGTTAGATATCAGTCGATGAATGGATTAGAACCACTGACCTCTTTTGAACACAGTGTGACAAGTTTACGGACGTGTCAGGTGCTGTTCAGCGAGCAGTGTTAGAACTGTTTTCGACAGTAATGTGACTCACAGTTAAGCTTTTGAAAGGCAAAACGGGGTGAAGATATTTATCATTTCTTCAAGGAATATACTTATCTTCACGTGACTCATCCCTTTATGTTAGTACATGATAAACAATACATGTATCTGTCAAATACAACTTACATTTTTATATTAAAACATCAGCTACATGTTTCGTCTTTTAGCAGGCCACCATCAGGCTGTTTACGAATATAGAAAGGTGTGAATTTGCAACGGGTTAAATTTATTTCTGTTTCCTCTTCTGGGATGTTACGCAGCGTAGATTGATTGTCAGTTACCGGCGTTTCGGAACAATCTATTGGTCCCATCTTTAAGGGCCAAGCAGTCTAAGAATAATTTAAACTGTTAATGAAAGGACAATGATATAACATTTCGCACGACTGCCTTTCTCACTTCGTTCTTTAAGCTATTTGCAATAAATGTACACTATTCATGTGAATGCAGAACACGTCCTAAGGGTAGTTTTTCCAGTTGGATTTCACGTGCCATGCCTCTTCGTATGCGGCCTACCTTTATCCGCAATGTTAAAAACAGTCCTGAGAACTTGACTCCGTTTTGTTTTGTACAGTGACTCAGTAACCACGCTTCCTGACACCTTTTCTTTTACTCTTCGTTTGATATTTTGGCATGCACTTCAGTTTTTCTGTTTTTATGTTCACGAATCTTTTGGTCTCAATCTCGCCAACTCTTCCTGTCACTTCCACCACCGCTTACACCCACGCGGTGTTTACCACTCATCAGTACATGAATCCAACAAGTTTGTTTGCTGTGAGATAACCGACGTCCTTGTCTGTTATCGTCTGCGTGGATAACACGTACATTATTATGACATCTGAGCCTACTGCTGTATTCAAAATAAATGCCAGTTACGGGTCTACCGCTGAAGCTGGCGGATGTAAACACGTGCGCAGAAGACCGTATCTGGTGGTGACGCGTTGCTGGCTGTCATGCTTGCTTCCCCTTTAGCGCAGGTGAACCGCCATGCTTCAGCGGTTTTACTGTAGTTGCTGGACTGAATTCCAGCTGCCAGTCAATAACCATTATATAATTCATGCATGTAAAGCAGTAACGATACACATTGTTAGTCCATTTTTAATCAGATAACAGAATAATATTTTTCCAAACGCGCGCGCGTGTGTGTAGGGTGGATGGGTGCGTGGAAAAATTGTGTGGACACAGGGATGATATACAGTGCTTCAGATGTAACTGTGATTCGCTTATTAGTTCAGCTGAATACGAATAATTTGTCAGACATCCGGCGTGGTTGAAGTATAGGCGTGCTGCTACCGTCATCCAGAACATTCACAGAACTTCCTCGAAGAGGAAGAAAGAAACGCCACATTTTTAGGCTCGATTGCAAAATTGCGAAGAGCGACGATTAGCCTCGTCATGTCTGTCTGTATGTCTGTCCGTCTCTCCGTCCGTCCCTACGCATGGAACAACTCGGCTCCAACTGAACGGATTTTCATGAAATTTGATATTTAAGTATTTTTCGAAAATCTGTCGACAAAATTCAAGTTTCACTAAAATCTGACAAGAATAACGGTACTTTACATGAAGACGTAAGTACATTTATGATAATATCTCGCCGAATTCTTCCTATAATGAGAAACGTTTCAGACAAAAGTTGTAGAGAAAATCAAAACACACATTTTATGTTCAATAACTTTTTCCCCGAAAATCGTGCCGTTTATGAGATAATGTGGAAAAATATGGTACAGCGAGACAGGCCACATACGACAATATAATACGGCGCATGCGCATTGCATGCTGGATAACTAAGGCTACAGACACACACACAGAATATGTAATACTTATTGCTTTTCCACAGCAATAATGGTTACGCGAAGGCGCCTCAATGCCACATTTATACGTACATTGTCTGTCTTGTTACGTTTATTAATAAACGCACCGTTTTGTTAAGACGAACAGTATGAACACGTGCCAGGTGAATAAAAGCTAAGAAGGAATGTTGAAAGCCAAGGTATAGATAAAGTTCTCCCTAGAACAGGCCACGAAGGCACAGAGGGGGAGTAGAGGTATAGCTCTACTCTTTCTTTAACCCTGGCACTAGATGGGGATGGGTGGTCAACTCCACGCCCCGGCCGCTTTACCCCCGCGAAATAGACGCGGTACCCATTGTACAGAAGGCTGGGTGGGCCCCAGGGCCGGTCTGGACGTGTACGAAAAATCTCGCCCCCACCTGGATTCGATCCCCGGACCGTCCAGCCCGTAGCGAGTCACTATACCGACTGAGCTATCCCGGCCCGAGATTGGTTATTTATGGCGGGAACTGAATTTAAGTATAAGAGACAGAAATATGTTGCTGGAAATTAAAAAAAGAAGCTAGCGCACGTAGCATCTGTCGTTTATTTTTAAATAGCTATCAGAAAGAGATTTTAATCCGAAGCTATAAATAGACAGGAATCCCGTTTAAACATTCTTCTGTGTATAAAATTTAAATTAAGGCTCTTTTCTTCGAAATCTTTGTAGGTTTGCATTTGCTTACTTTGCATACGTCCATTCATTAATCTTCAGTAAACGTATACCTTGCCCGTCGGCGTAGTTACGAAAAATAACCTTAAGTGTGTCCTGTCCTTGTGCTTACATCCTGCGTAGTTTTTGCGGTGAAGTCTGATTATTCGTCATCTGATTTTAGCTGCAATTGTAACTATGACACAAAAGATAGGGGAAATGCAGAATATACTTCTGTATAATGTACTTCTGTATGCAGAAGCCACATAAGAGGAGGCGTAGTTTCACAACATCATATACTGATTCATTCACAAATTTCACGTTTTGACTTCCGATTATATTTCTTCTGATCGTAGATGTGTACGGTTTTCCTCTGTTCCTGCCGGATCTACTTATGTGACTGTTTCTTCAAGTATAACATGACTGTTCTCTTTGCAGACAATTTCAGGATTCTTAAGCCAAAAAAGAAATGCAACGTCTGTTAACCTTTTAAAGCCTAGCGGTTACTTTACGTGCCTCCACTTTTAACATTAAAAAATTCTACATGGTGCTCACATTGCGTTATGTGTTTTGTACGGATCTCAGAGCAAACAGCAACTTTTACCTTATAAGTCATTAACAGATTTTTTTTATGACCGAGGTGGACTGTTTACTGCGCGGTGCGCACTGAGTCTTATATAAAACACAGCACTCTTCACCTTTAAAGTTAAAAGGGATCCAGCAAAAAGAGACAGTGTAATTTGTATTCGTCATTTCGACGTACAATCTAAATGTTACTTGATTTATTCATGTATTAATTTAATTTTTTTTTTGAAAGGCCCCACAGCAAATTCTACGGACGCACCGCAGCCTTCAGGCTTATTGCGCAACCCTGTGATGAAGATGATTAGTATTTTTTTCGTTTTTACGTGTAATGGAGCACCGGTGGAATGAAATTGACAGGGGAAAACCGAAGTACTCGGAGAGAAACCTGTCCCAGTGCCACTTCGTCCACCACAAATCCCACATGGACTGACCCGGGATCGAACTCAGGCTTCCGCGGGGAGAGGCCGGCGACTAACCGCCTGAGCCATGGCACGGCCTTATTAATTTAACTTACTTCCGACAGCAATAATCACAGCAACGCACATTTCACACATTCTCGTTACTTAATCCCATTTTGCGCGGATCAGTGAAGTCCATCTCCGAATGTCTGTTGCAGGACATGGTGACGCAGCGAAATGGAAGGTAGTTCAAGAGCCGTAGCGAAATAGTAGGACGTTAGAGAACCGTAGATATGTTCCTCACTTCCTGATCTCGCTGCTACTTAACGAAGTTCAGTCTCGATTACACAAGACACTCTTTACCAGTCAGGTTACAGACACAATGGTCTTTATGGTAAAAGTATCAACGTTACTGCATCTGTAATGACTACCTCAAGCATTATCCGATATATCTTAAAATATGTAGTGACTTTTATACAAAATATCTGTCCGTGTCTGCAGGTCTTGGATTGAACCCCGTCCTTCGTGGTGAGAATCTGGCGACTAAGCCTTATTCAACTTAATTCTATACACGCACTTAACCAATACTTTTGGCAGTACTCCTTTCCGCTGTAACCATTCGGCACATTTTGTATGCTTTCTAATTTTTATCTGTGATCCTAGCCTTGTTAAATTGGTCTAAAATCACTTTTAGTCCTTTTAGCCTATCGGTGTTCTTTTTCTGAGCTAAGCAGATCTTCAAAATTACTTCTGCCATGACGATATGTGTTCCTATTGGAAGGAACATACGAGCATGGCCTTACAACACAACTTCCCAAACTTTTTCCTTCATTACCCAAAACCGCTTATCAGAAAGTCCTTTTTACCCAATGTAGGTAAAACACTAACTGCACAGAAAACATATTTGACAAGTGAAAAGAGATCGGTAAATAATAGGAAGCAAACAATATGTTTGATGCAATGTCTTTATTTTAAACATCTCTAAACATTTTAGCAGCCACAAACAATTCGGTAATTATTCACCATGCATATTTCATCACGCAGGTCCCAGCCAGTCAGTATAATGCCACTGTTAGACTGTTTTAGAGTATCGGTGCACACTGACTGATCGCTTTCTTCAGAGTACTTCTTCTTCTACACTTTTACGGTAAATTTTAATGTGTATTCCGAGGTGTGTCGTTACCCAAAGAAAATCCACTTTTACCCAATTTTGGGTAATTTACCCAGGTTTGGGAAGCACTGCCTAATAATCTTGTATATAGGTGTGGCTTTGTGTTTATTTATCTTGTATCAAAGTTTGAATCAGTTGGCCAGTTTTTACGAAATTTGGTATGAACATGAGGTAATTGGAGGCCATTCCATCGTCGTATATGTTAATTTATTACAATTAGCAGTAACAGAATTGGCACCAAGAAGTTGTGAAGTGAGATCATTCTCGTGGCGCTTCATATAGGACCCTGAAATAAAGTGTCATAGGAGATGTAATCACCAACTTGTTATACTCCATTGAGTGAAAGCCTAGCCTAAAATTTGCTTATTCCCTTAAATATTTGTTGTCATAACATTTAATGACTTTAATTTTAAGGAAGAAACTAGTAAAGTGCTACATTTGTAGCGTAGCTTTGTGTGGTGCTGGAACGTGGACACTTCGGAAAGTAGATCAGAAGTATCTGGAAAGTTTTGATATGTGGTGCTGGAGAAGAATGGAGAAGATCAGTTGGACCGATCGTGTGAGAAATGAAGAAGTATTACACAGAGTGAAGGAGGAGAGGAATATCATACATACAATAAAAAGAAGAAAGGCTAACTGGATTGGTCACATCTTGCGTAGGAACTGCCTTCTGAAACATGTGATTGAAGGAAAGTTAGAAGGAAGGATAGAAATGACGGGAAGACCAGGGAGAAGACATAAGCAGCTACTGGATGACGTTAAGGAAAAGAGAAGATACTGGAAATTGAAAGAGGAAGCACTAGAGCGCACCCTGTGGAGAACTCGATTTAGAAGAGACTACGGACCTGTCGTAAGACAGACTACAGAATTAATGAATTAATTTCAATTGCAGTACTTTTAGTGCATAATATTTGCGGTCGCCATGTTGGTATTGGTGGTAGGAGTACGATGCCTGCTAGTGTTGTTGCTGTCAGGGGTAGTTAAATGACAGTTTAACACTCTGTAGCAATGTTCTTAAACATAGGGTAAGTTGCAAGTGTAGTTGGATTTGTAACGTTCGTTACGTCATTACAACAGCCAGCAGATAGTGTGAGAGTCAGACTGTTACGTTTCAGATAAAATGAATTGATTATTTTTGTATGTATTGAAATGAAGTCTGGCTTCTCTGCCTGCAGTAATGATGCATTATCTCCCGAGTAACTGACCCCAGGAAACGGTTCGCCCTCTGGAACCGCTGAATGTTGTTTTTGATAGAAATAGCACCGATCAACATTCCATAGAGCCAAGACAACGACGACTTCACTGCTCAAGTGTAACCAAGAAGCAGACTGACTGATGTGCAATGGCCACTCGAGGTGAATGATACGCAGTGGCAGCCGTAGCGTATCACTGACTGCGCGGAAGGCTTTGGATGCGGGCCGTAGCGCGGGCACGAATCGAAAGGTCTTACGTTCCACTTCCTTAGGACATATTTATTTTATATCATTGCGTTATTATTATTATTATTATTATTATGAGTATTAGTATTGTTACGCCTTCCTTGCTGCCATTTGTGCAATTGCGGCAAACATAGGCGTAAATTGGGGGTGGGTGCAGGGGGGGGGGCAAATGTCTCTCCAATATTTTTTCTAAAAATCTAAAAATAGAAACCAAACCAATTTTCACCCTCTTTCTAACTTGACTCCTTCGTAAATTAAAGTTTCTAATACCCATGGTCGATTTTGCCCCCCCCCCCCCGGCCCAATATAATTAGCCACGTTACGCCTATGGCTGCGGCAAATATAGTCCGTATAAATTTTGATATTTTCAGAAACGAAGCTATTGCACTTCATCAGATTTCATATCGATTTTTAGGCGCGCTCGCAAAATTGCAAAATGCTACTATTAGCTTGGTCATGTCTGTCTTTCCGTCTGTCCGTCCGCATGGAACAACTCGGCTCCCACTGAACGGATTTTCATGAAATTTGATAGTTGAGTATTTTTCGAAAATCTGTCGACAAAATTCAAGTTTCACTAAAATCTGACAAGAATAACGGTACTTTACATGAAGACCTACGTACATTTATGATATCTCGCTGAATTCTTCGTATAATGAGAAATGTTTCAGACAAAAGTTGTACAGAAAATCAAAACACACATTTTATGTTCAATAACTTTTTCTCCGAAAATCGTGCCGTTTATGAGATAATGTGGAAAAATAAGGTAGATCCAGACAGGCCACATATGACAATATAATACGGCGCTTGCGCTTTGCATGCTAGATAACTAAGGCTACAGACACACACTCACAATATGTAATACTTATTGCTTTTCCACGACAACAGTGGTTAAGCAAACGTGCCTCAATGTTACGTTATACGTACATTGTCTGTCTTGTTTAGTTTCGTCATAACTTGTTCTGATGTATTATTTATATATATCTTACTGTTTTTGTTTTAGATTCATTCTTTTCTATTGTCCCTTTGTTAGTTTGTTACTGTGCTGTTTCTGCCATTGGCCACTTCGCTGTTGACTCAGCACGTTAATAAACAAGAACTGAATTGAACTGAATTAAACAAAAGCCTTGCTTTTTCTGCCCTCGTTGCGTTCCTGAAATGTGGGTGTAAATTAAATATGATATTCCCGTCAGAAATAAGGGGTTAGAATAAGATAATGTACCCAGCCAAAGATCGTTAAACGGAAAATAAGAGAGCGCAGATTAAGAAGTGGCGTAAAGTGGTATGAGGCGTTAAAGCAAAAAGGCGTAAAAAAGGGCGTAAAACAAGGTCTACGTGTATTGTTAAATTGGAACAGGAAAAAAAGAGATTCTACTTGCATAAATTAAGTTTCGCTGTATTGCACAGATATTGTGTCACGCATGTTGGTTTGCAGTTGGTTGTACGCGGACATAATTTCAGATCAGACTCTCTGAACTCACGAGCAGTTTTGCATATTCTTCAGATATTTCGCTAAACCTGGAAGTTCTTGGATCCAGATAGAGGTTGAATTGCGCGAAACGTTACGTTTGTTTCTGCTAGGAACATGACTAGGTAACTTCGAAAAAGAATGAATAGTACTGCCGTAGCTATTTGATAGCCTCGCGATTAGGGTTACACAGTCAACACTGTGATCACAATTATCCCTTGAAAGGAATTGTCCTCCCTAACGTGGTTGTTTTGATATGATAGCAAAATGTGCGTTTAGACAACACTGCAGTACACATTCAATGTAATAATTTTTTTTTTTTTTTTTTTTTTTGGGTGAGGGGCCCCGCAGCTGATGCTACGGACGCACCGCAGCCTTAAGGCTTATTGTGCAACCCCTGTGATGAAGATGAGGATGAGCAGTTTTTTACCAAGTTTTACAATTAATGGAGCACCAGTGGAATGAAATTGACAGGGGAAAACCGACAACTCGGAGAAAAACCTGTCCCAGTGCCACTTTGTCCACCACAAATCTCACATGGACTTGACCTGGGATCGAACCCGGGGCTCCGTGGTGAGAGGCCGGCGACTAACCGCCTGAGCCATGGCACGGCCTGGGCCAGTGGTTTACCAAGGAGTGTCAGGTCAACATCTACCCACGACAAGTTGAAATTCTGCTAATCCGCTTTGACTTACCTAACATTCGATCAGAATCCTTATTTCTGGACGTGACAGAAAGGTCTCGCACGTCTTCCTTATGTTCATAAGTTTGTCACACCACAGCCTGTGAGTGAGGTGCGGGTTCGAAATAGTGTTTTTCCAATAAAGGTCCTTGGTTCGAAACAGAATGGAGACACTGTTACACGTGCCCATCAAAACACTTGTATTTTACACGACACTCAAAGAAGTAATTTTTTTGAGAGCAGTTTTTTTTTGTACTTACAGGAGGATGTGATCTCCCTCTTAATTTTTTCTATAGGCCCTAACACTTTACACGGCATAATGTCCTTAGAATATACTGTAACGCCATTAACCCATTAAAGCCTAGTGTTACTTTATGAAAATGAGCGTGTTATTATTGTTACATTTTATTAAATTATACAGACAAATTCGAGAAAGCAGAAATACTTTATTCTAGGTGCAAGTAGGTTGGAATAGGTTTGAATTTTTACACTTTATGTTGGTAAGAATGAAGTGTAAAATAATTGATTGAATTTTGGAAGGATGCAGATGAAAGGTTTAATGAACTGGCCGAATAAGAAATGTTTTCACACTATTATCACCGTGCATTTCTATTAATAAAATTGAATAAATAGATAACTAATGCACTATTTATTCAATTTGATTCATAGAAATGCACGGGGATAATAGTGTGAAATTTATAAGTGCCCAACAGGCAAAAACAACGTACCGCCATAACAACATCAGGAAAAAACTACTAAAGTATAAAGACACTACATTAAAGTGGCCAAATAGTGCATTAGTTGGTCTATTTATTCAAAGAAATGTTTTATTAAGAAGACTAACAGAACAGACCGCAAGGCAACAACCATAACAGCTAAAATGTAAGGAAAAGATAAGAAAGAATGTGAATATGTTATAACACTGCAAAAGATGTTTGGTTTATAATGCTTGCAGGGAAGTTTTTATTTTTTGGTAAATGCGGAGGGTAAGTTGAGGTAAAGGATGTACAAAAAAATATTGTTTGTATAACTGGACATAAAGGCTGCGAACTGCGAAAAACCCGGTGTTAAGCAGAATCAGTCTTTTGTACAATTGGGCTCAACTATTAAGTACTTGATTGCACATGACAGTGTTACTTTACCTACAGCCATATTTAACATCCACAAATTCTACTTTCTACCCAGAGTGTATTTATGTTTGTTTTAGATGGATCTCAAAACAAACAGCGATTATTTCACTAAACAGCATTAATTAATTGGTTTTTATAACCGAGACGGAGTGTGTTTACTGCGCGGTACGGACTGTATTTATGTGTTTTGTGTGGATCTCAGAACAAACAGCGATTATTTCACTAAACAGCATTAATTAATTGGTTTTTATAACCGAGACGGAGTGTGTTTACTGCGCGGTACGGACTGTATTTATGTGTTTTGTGTGGATCTCAGAACAAACAGCGATTATTTCACTAAACAGCATTAATTAATTGGTTTTTATAACCGAGACGGAGTGTGTTTACTGCGCGGTACGGACTGTATTTATGTGTTTTGTGTGGATCTCAGAACAAACAGCGATTATTTCACTAAACAGCATTAATTAATTGGTTTTTATAACCGAGACGGAGTGTGTTTACTGCGCGGTACGGACTGTATTTATGTGTTTTGTGTGGATCTCAGAACAAACAGCGATTATTTCACTAAACAGCATTAATTAATTGGTTTTTATAACCGAGACGGAGTGTGTTTACTGCGCGGTACGGACTGTATTTATGTGTTTTAGATGGATCTCAAAACAAACAGCGATTATTTCACTAAACAGCATTAATTAATTGGTTTTTATAACCGAGACGGAGTGTGTTTACTGCGCGGTACGGACTGTATTTATGTGTTTTGTGTGGATCTCAGAACAAACAGCGATTATTTCACTGTACAACATTAACTGACTGGTTTGTATAACTGAGACGGAGTGTGTTTACTGCGCGGTACGGGCTGTATTTATGTGTTTTGTGTGGATCTCAGAACAAACAGCGATTATTTCACTAAACAGCATTAATTAATTGGTTTTTATAACCGAGACGGAGTGTGTTTACTGCGCGGTACGGACTGTATTTATGTGTTTTGTGTGGATCTCAGAACAAACAGCGATTATTTCACTGTACAACATTAACTGACTGGTTTGTATAACTGAGACGGAGTGTGTTTACTGCGCGGTACGGGCTGTATTTATGTGTTTTGTGTGGATCTCAGAACAAACAGCGATTATTTCACTAAACAGCATTAATTAATTGGTTTTTATAACCGAGACGGAGTGTGTTTACTGCGCGGTACGGACTGTATTTATGTGTTTTGTGTGGATCTCAGAACAAACAGCGATTATTTCACTAAACAGCATTAATTAATTGGTTTTTATAACCGAGACGGAGTGTGTTTACTGCGCGGTACGGACTGTATTTATGTGTTTTAGATGGATCTCAAAACAAACAGCGATTATTTCACTAAACAGCATTAATTAATTGGTTTTTATAACCGAGACGGAGTGTGTTTACTGCGCGGTACGGACTGTATTTATTGTTTTTGTGTGGATCTCAGAACAAACAGCGATTATTTCACTGTACAACATTAACTGACTGGTTTGTATAACTGAGACGGAGTGTGTTTACTGCGCGGTACGGGCTGTATTTATGTGTTTTGTGTGGATCTCAGAACAAACAGCGATTATTTCACTGTACAGCATTAACTGACTGGTTTGTATAACTGAGACGGAGTGTGTTTACTGCGCGGTACGGACTGTATTTATGTGTTTTGTGTGGATCTCAGAACAAACAGCGATTATTTCACTGTACAACATTAACTGACTGGTTTGTATAACTGAGACGGAGTGTGTTTACTGCGCGGTACGGACTGTATTTATGTGTTTTGTGTGGATCTCAGAACAAACAGCGATTATTTCACTGTACAGCGTTAACTGACTGGTTTGTGTAACTGAGACAGAGTGTGTTTACTGCACGGTACGGACTGTATTTATGTGTTTTGTGTGGATCTCAGAACAAACAGCGATTATTTCACTGTACAGCATTAACTGACTGGTTTGTATAACTGAGACGGAGTGTGTTTACTGCGCGGTACGGACTGTATTTATGTGTTTTGTGTGGATCTCAGAACAAACAGCGATTATTTCACTGTACAGCATTAACTGACTGGTTTGTATAACTGAGACGGAGTGTGTTTACTGCGCGGTACGGACTGTATTTATGTGTTTTGTGTGGATCTCAGAACAAACAGCGATTATTTCACTGTACAGCATTAACTGACTGGTTTGTATAACTGAGACGGAGTGTGTTTACTGCGCGGTACGGACTGTATTTATGTGTTTTGTGTGGATCTCAGAACAAACAGCGATTATTTCACTGTACAACATTAACTGACTGTTTTGTATAACTGAGACGGAGTGTGTTTACTGCGCGGTACGGACTATTTATGTGTTTTGTGTGGATCTCAGAACAAACAGCGATTATTTCACTGTACAACATTAACTGACTGGTTTGTATAACTGAGACGGAGTGTGTTTACTGCGCGGTACGTACTGTATTTATGTGTTTTGTGTGGATCTCAGAACAAACAGCGATTATTTCACTAAACAGCATTAATTAATTGGTTTTTTAATCGAGACGGAGTGTGTTTACTGCGCGGTACGAGCTGAATCTTTAAATTTAGTTGAGTTTAATCCTTGTTCTTAAAATGTTTAATGTTTGCAATCGTACGTTGCTCTTGAAGTCCTTATCCTGAGAAAAAAAAGGCAGAACATTGAAAATATTTGTGTAAAATTGAGGGTCATTGCATTTCTTTTTATACGTAACAGTGCCGCCAACTTTCCCTCTGGTATACGCTACCGTTTGTTGAACTACGAATGAGTTATTGTGATTGGTGAATTAAGTCTGATAGAAAAACGTTTTTGAAGAAACTGGTTAGAAGATACTGCCTCGGAAATTAGCTGAAGCATGTAACCTAAATCACGCAAAAAATTCCGCACGTTAAGCAACTGAGACTCGAACGTGGGACTTCCCTTCTACAAAACAAGTGCTATAAACATTTACGCCTGACTTTTGTTGTGAACTGCGCGTAAATTCTTATCCTGCATATTATGCCACTAATTTCTCCTCCGTTCTTAGCTCGTACGTTTTATCAGCATGGAATTGCCAGGGGAGTAAATCTAATGTTGTTGCAATCATGAGGGCGTTAATACGTAGAAGGGTCACCTGCATCTGTTGGGCTGAATGATCCTGAAGATGAAGTCACTGTGAGCCTTCGAAACAACGAGACGTACCACTCGACACAGCGTGGAAGATTAGAATCTTCAGCAACATCTGAATGGCCGTGTCATGGCTCAGGCGGTAAGTCGTCGGCCTCTCACCGCGGAGGTCCGGGTTCGATCCCAGGTCGGTCCATGTGGGATTTGTGGTGGACAAAGTGTCACTGGGACAGGTTCCCCCCCCCCCCCATCAATACTTCTGTTTTCCCCTGTCAATTTCATTTCCACCGGTGCTCCATTACTTGGAAACATGAAAAAAAAAATATTCATCTTAATCACAGGGTTGCACAATAAGCCTTAAGGCTGCGGTGGGTCCGTAGCATCTGCTGCGGGGCCCTTCTTAAAAAACCGTTGTGAAAACCTTAAAGTTCCAATTATTACGTACCTTCCAAATGATGTGGACACATCAGATTACCGCTCCTTTTCTCTTGGTCTGCCCTATTCTAATACATAGGCCTACTTTTTAGGCTCGTTTGCAAAACAGTTGCGTAAAGCACAATAACGTCTATACGAGAAACATTCAGCTGGGTTAGATAGTCAATTTGTAGCGTAGAAAAGATTACACAACACGCGGCCGACTGGCCTTACGTTACGAAGCTCATATTCCTGCTTGCTCGGTGAGAAGATTGAAGTTACGCTCTGTATAATTTAATATCAGATTTAATATTTTGACATGACTTCAGAATATTTGTGTGTATAAGGTATGTTTAATGTGTGTGTGTGTGCGTGCGGGGGAGTGGGGGGTGGTCGTGTGTCAGTGAAGGAGGCATGTATGGACACACACACACATACACAATCTTCGTATATACAGGGCATACACAAAAGAATGGTGCGGTATCAACAGTCTGCTGGTTGAAACCGCACCATTCTTTTGTGTATACCCTGTACTTTATAACAGAACTCATGCGAAAAAATGTGCTCTCTTGAAATGGGTTATAATTCAGTAATAATAATAATAATAACTATATTTTAATACGTGAAAGAGACTGACAAGTAACTAAGTAACTAACGGAGCAAAGTCCGTGTGTGAAAGCTCCCAGCTGCTTAGCTAGTTATAAAATTCCTTGCAGTCTATAAGACCTTAACGTTCATTACCATTTTCGAAAAAAAAAATAGCCAGTTGTTACTGTTCTGAACTAGATTAATTAACTATATATGTTCTATATAAATATCTATATAAATAAATCTATATAAATAACTAGATAAGTGAAGTTTAGATTAATCCCGTCGTCGATACACTCCTATCTTATTACCGCGTAAGATGTTTTTAATGTGATTATGTCATCTATGCCTAATTCTTCCAAGTGGTTTCTTTCCTTGTCTTTGTACCAAACTTTATATCCACTTCTTTTTCCTTCCACGTGTGCCAATGCTCCGTCCCTCTCATCCCCCTTAATTGTATCATTCTAATAATGTTTGGCCAGACCGGCCCTGGGGCCCACCCAGCCTCCTATACAATTGGTACCGGGTCATTCCCGGGGTAAAGCAGCCGGGGCGTGGCGTTGACCACCCACCCTCACCTAGCGCCGAGGTTAAAGAAAGAGTAGAGCTATACCTCTACTCCCCCTCTGGGCCTTCATGGCCTGTTATAGGGTGACACTTTACCTTTACCTTTAATAATGTTTGGCAAGGAGTACAACTTATGCAAAAATATCGTAATATTATGCAAAAAAAAAAAATCAGTATTTTTTTTCAAATAAACTTACTGCCTGACAAAGGCATATATTATCAACAGCGCTGAATAAATGTTGCTTTACTTAACAGGTTAAATTAAAACATGAATTGTGCTATGCTGTTGATTTTATAAAAAAAAAATAAACTGTGTAGCCTTTATTGTGGATATAGTAAGGAAAAATTGCATTTATTAGTACAAATATTCTCTTTTGACTGGGAAATGGAACAGCAGATTGCTACGACAGGGTTATGAATATTATCACGTATTGCAAGTTATTTCTTCAGTGTCGATGTTTTTTTAATTTCTTTTGATCACACTGAGAGACACACCACAGCCGGTAGGACTCCTCTGGACGAGGGATCGGCTCGTCGCAGAGGCCTCTACCTGACAACAACACACAACACTCACAACAGACAACATCCAAGCCCGTGATTTTTTTGGCCTCCGGTTTTCCTTTATCATTTTTGACGTTAAACTTTCTCTCATATCACTTAGTTCATACTACGTCTTTAACAACAAACACAACACAAACATCATGCCCGGTGGGATTTTTTTTTTTTTTTTTTTTTTTTTTTTTTTTTTTTTTTTTTTTTTTTGCTTCCGTTTCCCTTGATCCATTTGTACTGTTAATCCTTATCTTTCTTCATGTCACTTCCCTTCATGCTACCGCCTTCACAACACAACACAAACATCCATGCCCCGAGAATTCGACACGATCCTAGTAGCGAGGGCCGAAGACCCACGCCTTAGACCGCACGGCCACTGGGATCGGCTGCAAATTATTTTACAAACATATTATACAGGACTGAACACAGTACTGAATTCATTCTAGTTTTTATAATGCAGGAAAAAGATGTTATTTAACGACCATTAACTTACACTTAATTTAAAATTATATGCAAAAGATTTTTTTTTTAATTCACTGAGGATTAAAGATTTGAATTTAGTAAGTCCATGTAATGGCAGCTTAGCCACTACATGCTGTTCCATCTTGGCTTTCAAACTTTGCTGCAGAACAGTATTTGTGAAGCAGGATTGCTTGATTGCTGGACTTTGTGCAGCCTCTGGTATTAAAAATAATAATAAGTAGGGAACATATCTGCAACTGGATCTGCTTCCATCCTCAGGAGAAGGGATGTGGAGTTACCTCCTCACTTAGGTCTGACAGAAGGAGCTGTCCTCAATTACTGGACCAGTGACCGTGAACGCACCTTTCTGTCAGACTCAGTTGGGTAGGTGCCTCCCATCCCTTCACGTCAGGATGGAAATGGACACAGTATCAAAGCACTGTCATGTTCATAAGAATATGAAACATGTGACAGACAGTAGAAACCAAGTACTTAATACAAAATCTAATATACCGTCATCTGAATCTTTCAGAAATGTCTAATATGTGTGAGAAGATATTTTCTTTTACTTGTTATTAGTTCGTTACTTACTTAGTTGGTTAATTTCTTACTTACTTACTTACTTAGTTTGTGTGAGAAGATATTTTCTTTTACTTGTTATTAGTTCGTTACTTACTTAGTTGGTTAATTTCTTACTTACTTACTTAGTTTGTGTGAGAAGATATTTTCTTTTACTTGTTATTAGTTCGTTACTTACTTAGTTGGTTAATTTCTTACTTACTGTTGTGTGAATATTTCTTTACTTGTTTAGTTCGTACTATTAGTGTTAATTCTTACTATATTGTGTGAGAAGATATTTTCTTTTACTTGTTATTAGTTCGTTACTTACTTAGTTGGTTAATTTCTTACTTACTTACTTACTTAGTTTGTGTGAGAAGATATTTTCTTTTACTTGTTATTAGTTCGTTACTTACTTAGTTGGTTAATTTCTTACTTACTTACTTACTTATTTGTGTGAGAAGATATTTCTTATGTTATTATGTTACTTACTTATTGGTTATTTTTACTTACTTAGTTTGTGTGAGAAGATATTTTCTTTCACTTCTTATCGGTTAGTCAGCTAGTTAATTAGTTAGTTAGGTAGTTAGTTAGATATTTAGTTAGTTAGTTGCTTTTACTTACTTACTTACTTAACTTATTTACTTAGTCAGTTTGTTGTACTATCCAAATGATATTTGCAAGTCACACAAACATTTAATTAACCATCATTTTTGCATCCCTCTTCCTGCATAAATCAGATTGTCGTCCATGTAAACTCTAACGCTTTCATTCCACTCTTTTTGGTTTTCCTAAAATTCTGCGAGTATATTAATAGTAAGAGTGTAAGTCAACTTTCACGTTATTTATCCCAAGGCCTGTTTGAACACACATCTTTATGGCAGTTAGTTGAATGTCCACACTTGTGAGACTTTATACAGTCAAACTCAGTTATAATGTCATGAAAGGGACTGAACGTTTTGTGTTGTTATAAACGAGTGTTGTTATAACTGAGTGTGTAATATTACGGTTAACAGTGATGAATTAATTGGTACCACAGAATATCTGACACTATAGAATAGGTGTCACTTAAACTGATGTTGTTATAACTGGGTCTGACTGTACTTCGGTATGGTTTTGTGATGCTTTCAGTAGGTTGTAATTATAACAAATGTATGTATCAACGTGGTTTCAGTGATAGATAGTAACTGCGCTCAAATAATTATTAGGCATATGAAGTTCCTTGGTCAGGTCTTTCTTACTTTCCGAATGCATTTGAGTGATATTAGTCAGTGAGGCAGACTGATAGTTTCTGATACAAAAGTACAAAAAATACTGCAGTGATGTAGTGATTAAAGTATATAGTTTGAAATGACAATATATCTTTATATCCAACAAATATTACCACAGTTAATTTACACAGTATACTGATGCACACTCACACACACATGTATATTTAAGAACTAGATTATGTGATGTTGAGGTACATTTATTATATAGAAATTGAAAGTAATATTAAAATGTTTATTTTGTACACTTTGAATATTAATGCCTCTTACATAATAAAGTAAATAACTGTATGAAGAACATATCAATATTTTGAAGTTAATGGAATATTAATAGGCAGATAAGTGGTTAGTTTAACAGTAAGGGTAACTGTATGGATGCAGTTTGGACACAGTGTATACTGCCCTCTAGATATACAAAACAGTGTGTACTGCCCTCTAGATATACAAAACAGTGTATACTGCCCTCTAGATATACAAAACAGTGTATACTGCCCTCTAGATATACAAAACAGTGTATACTGCCCTCTAGATATACAAAACAGTGTATACTGCCCTCTAGATATACAAAACACTTCATTGATTAAAGCTTATACCAATACTTCTATACAAAGTAAATATGTAGTCAGACTCCCTATGACTTGAAAGAATTCTGCTTGTGTACATACACACATAAAATATACATAAGCATACCCAGAGAAGTGTTGCTGAATAAACAGTGTCATCATCCTGGGCACAGGTGACAAAGAAATGCAGTCAGGAAGTGCCCTTATATTGATAAAATTGTCCCAGAATACTGTCAGTGTGAAATGGATTTTGAAATGCGATGAAGCAAAAGGGTAACGTCTATATCCTTGCTCTTGTTTGAAAACTTGTCTGTGAACATTTTTCTTATGCTTCTTCTTTCCACACAGATGTGAGGGGGAGGAAAAGGTCTTTGAATTAGTCCTGGAACAAAATGATGACACATCCTGTGCCCCTTCATACATACAAGAACACTCAGGGCACAAAAATTCATGCATAAGACATGGTTAATGAAACACTATGGTTAACATTTAAGGCCAGATTATAGGCAAAATGGACAAACAATTTAATTTGTAGGCTCTGTTCAGTGATGGAGCCACAGCCTAACAAAACTGTAACATATATTTTAACTTTGTTGTAATAAAATGTGTAAGAACTAAAATATACAATATACAGAACTTTCCTTTAATGTTCTAGGACTTATATACTTCAAGGACCAAACTTTTTGATGTAGACCTACTCCAAGACTTCTTTAAACTTTATTCTGGCCCCAGTTCCAGTATGTGTAAAATGAATGCAAGTAAGACAATAATTTTGTATCCTTTTACAGTATAAATAGCCTAGGAGACTAAATAGATTAGTTGATACATCACAACATCTCAAATTTATCGGTCAATAAAACATTACCTCCCTGGGTTGTACTTTGTCTTGGTGTTACTTGCTCTTAAGTAATTAATTTTCTTGCTTGGAGATCATGAGTCACAAAAATTTATAATTACAGATACATATTGTCACCACAACTTAAAAAGTGATATGACAGTGGAGGTTTGAAAGATGTAACCCACCTCTGAAATATTAAATGATTATTTCTTCTGTAAGGAACAAAATCTTTTAGCACTTTTCTAATGACCAGCATTATGGAATCACTAGTCTACCAACAACCGCACTATTAAAATAAATTGCCACTCAATGGTACCGTACATATGTACATACGTAGGGTACCACTGAGTGACAAGTTCTTGGTGGACTAGTGATTCCTATTACCATAATGCACGGTGAACAAACAGTAAAGTTGACCAGCATTATGTTTCCCAGTTGGCAAGAACAGTATGGCTGCATTACAAGGGAAGTATGAGGAGTCTAACTTCAGCAGCTTAACTGAAAAAAATGTGAATGTTCACTTCTAAAATAAATTTCTTGAACAGCATTAACATTTCTGATGTGAAAATAATATCTGCTACCTTCCAATCGAGTTGTGATTGCAGGAGTATAATCTTATTTGGTATATTGAGTTTATGCTGTGTGAACATATACATCCAGATTTTTAGTCATTGTTTGATCTTGTTCTGTACCTTTATCATGCTTTTATTTAAACTGTTCTTCTTATTGGTTTTGTGTTATGTTACAATTAACAACTACTTAAGTTAAGAAATGTGAGTATATAATTAACAGTTTGGACAGATAGAACTCAGTTGGGTCAGTCAGTCCTCTGTTAACACTGTAGTGAATTATAGATTATAGGATGGCACAAAAGTTACTTGACATCGAGTGTTAAGTGTCTTTTGCGCCACCCTCTATATTAATTTCAGTTCACAGGCAAAGTAACAGTTGTGCAGTTCATGTAGGCTCAGTGTTTTAGGATCAGACTACAAATGTGTCATATAGTCAAATATGTTAATTACAATAAATGTTGGTGACATATAAATGCTTTAGTTGCACATACATGACAGCTGTTCAACCTTCTAACCTAAAAGTTGTTAGGTCAATACTGCTGCCACAGGTAACTGATATATTTTCACTCTGCAATGTTTCTGTGTATGAAGTCTTTTGGAAACACAAAGTGAGAATACAATATGCCTTATAAAGAACAAGTGTGTTACAAGCCACCATGCTGCACCCAAAACAATCCCTCCCTTCATATAATCATGTTTCTAGAGGTGCTGTGCATTATAATACTAATCATGTACTTCATTCATGCTGAGGTACTAAAGTACACAAAAGCAGCTGTATAGTGTCACATGAATTTTGGTTCAGCTTAAACAGGTTTTTGTGGAACACGTTTATACTTTCGTCGGTGCATTGTATCAATGCTGTCCAAGTACCATGTTCCTGGGAACAACAAATCCGGTGATGCCAGTGGTGTGTATGGTGCTGCAACACACAGACAGATTAAGAGGTGATAAAGTCATTGCTCTATTTAACAGTGCTGTATTAGGTTTTATGATGATCTGAATGATAAACAAATGGCAGGAAAATTGGAAAGCTACAAAGGAGACAGTCCTGGTACAACATTTTACCTTGGAAAGAAAATTAAATTCTGTTAATTTAATGCTCCAGCCTGAGGAATGTGAACTAACAAGAAAGGCTTTTTAAGGAGCTGTTGCTTATTTCAGGTAGTGATGTCACGAGTTCTTATGGGTAAGAAAATTCTGATTCAAATCTGGTAGAAGTTTCAGCATCCCTGGTGTATGAGAACATGGAAGTAGCAAGTGTAACATGATGGGACACAAGTGTCTGAATGAGGTCACTTAAAATGCCATTTTTCGTATTGATTCAAAAGAAGGAGCATATAACCTTACCCTTGTGATGATTCTCTTCACGTATATCCATAATATGTGCAAACTCTTCTGGAGACACTCTTGTACGTTGATCCAGTAGTGGTTTAATATGTAAAAGACTGTCAATAAGACGACTGAGAGGAGACCCAGGTCGGGCATTTGATGAAATACGCAGAGAGTACATTGAGGAGCAGAGCCCAGAGCCATAAGAAAACAAACCCACATGTTTGCCTGCTAGCTCATGGATGTCTGTACTGCAAATAAATATACAAGTGTGTAATTAACACAGTGATTAAAGACAGGGTGTTGAAGAGAGAATTTGACTTTAGGGGGAGAAAGGAACAGGTGACTGGAGAAAATTGCATACTGAGCTTCAAAATTTGAACTCTTCACCATAAATTTTTAGGATAATCAAATCAAGGAAAAAGAGGTACAGAGGGCAAATAAGGTGCGTGGGAGAGATGAAGGACTTATGCAAAAGACTGGTCAGAAAACCTGAAAGGAAGAGACTTCTTGGAAAACCTAGGCACAGATGGGAGAATAGCTTGGTCCATTAGGAGCAAAGAAGCTTGTGGGCCACTGAATAGTGGAGAAAGAGACTGTGCATTAAGATTGTGATCATGTAGCCACGTGGATGAAGAGTCATATGCGGAAGGATGTATTCTAAGGGGAATGGTGAAGGAGTCATAGAGGTTTATGGTGTCTGTTTCCCTGAAAGGCTGAGAATGGACACAAAGTCATAACAACTGTCTTAGTGGTGTACATTGCATGTCCTCATCATGCACAGGATCATGTTTCTGGTCTTCATCCATTGTGACCTCTGAGAAGTCATCTGATATGACATAACATGGGGCAGATTAATTTGAAAGGGGAGCCACATGGTCTTCCACAATCTTGACTTCTTGTCTGAAAGAATGCCAGAAATTTCTTAGCATTCTGCATGGGGAAGGAAAGGGATTCCAAGCTGCGGGTATGATGTGCGCTTAAGCCGCCACCCGTTTCTGCCTTATTCAGGAACTTGAGCAGTGCACAGGAAGTGTTACTCCACTGTCACTGCCTCGAGCAGAACCAATGTCATTTGTAAAAGTTCATTTCCAAGTAACTTTACAATTGGCAGTCATTCAGTCAGTCTTGATGGTGAGCCTTTTTGTGAGCTTACAGACATATTTTAAGTCTCGAGTCCAACCATAAGAATTGTAGTTGTTATGGTGCATTCTGTTTGAAGATAGAATAGGACTGTCCATTGTCATAAGTCCCAGTGTTCTTGAACTGTGCATGTTTACATGTTTATTTTATTATGTACAGTGTTGCATCATACACACACACAGTCTCTGCAGGTCATGTCACATCTTACTTGGCTTCTGCTATAAGAGCAGCCTAGTCACTTGAAAGGCTTCAAACTTGACTACTATCAAATTTATCTCATATTTTCTGGAGGGTCTCATCTTGCCCTGTGTTGTATATGTCTGTGTTTTCATGATTCCATATTACTACATCTTGTTGCTTGCATAATTCTGTAATAAACATATTATAATATGATCTACACATATGGTCATTTGAAAACAATATGCAAATTACAGATTGGTGTGCCTCTGTTTTTCTACAGCACACAATTGTGATGGTGTCTCCATTTGCACTGATCAGCTTATAATTGACCAGTTTCTTACATTGTTTTTGTATCATAAATAAATAACATTAACTTAAGTAATACAAGAAAAAAATTGAACTGGAATTATCTAAGAATATCCTTACCTAATTAAAAGTGATACAAGACCTCCATAGAGAGATGCAGTATACATATTTCCCACTTGGTATGCTAACAAGAGAGAAGGCTTTGTTTTCTCTTCAAATATGCCTTTACTGTGTTCCATAAATGCCTTTTCAATATCACGATTGAAGTACGTGTCTTCCAGCTTCACATTTCTAAAAAAAATGAATACAGGATGATACATACTTAAACCATATGGTATATAAGAACTTTTAACAACACTGTCTTGTGGGATGTGATGACATGTTGTCTGCTTGAATTTAGTAAGTTTCCAGCGCAGTATACTGCTCATATCTTCATAGTCTCTAGGTTAAAACTCAGAATGTAGAGGCAGTATGACCATTTGAAACATTAGTGAATTTCTACAATATTACATGGAGACACATCCCAGGAGACAGAATATTCCAAGCCACTGTTTGTTCACCATAATCTGTGGTGCTGTATCGAGGGTGTTGTTACATTGAAGTACTCTACAACAGGGAACTCTGTTCACAGACTTTCATGGGCACTAAGTAGAGGTGGTGCTACATTACAGGTTGACTTTGTATGTATACATATATGTGTATAATATATATATATATATATATACATATATATTTATATTTATATACATTTGTATACATTTATTTATTTGTTTATTTATTTATTTAGAGAAGAAAATTATTAAATAGCTTCTGTATTACTTTTCTGTTAGTTCAAATGCAGTTTAGATTCATGTTGGTTTTATTTCACCTAGTATATCTCATTTAAATTAGAATTTAAAAAGTTTCTCTTATTGAAATTTGAACACAGACTTATAATAACAGACTCATTACATAAAATAATACATATCTTACATGTAGGCCTACAACAAAACAAGAAAGCAATCTGGCAAACCACACCAACATTATAGGTGACATTGTACTGTACAGGTTCACTCAAAGAAACCTGACACCAAGGAAGGCCCCTGCATAGAATGAGAAGTAATATTATGTATCACATCCATGGCCAAAACCTTGAAAACTCATAATGAAAAGAAATTTAATTTTCATATCTAGTAATCAAAATCAATATAATCTGAGCAATTGAAATCATTGCTAAACAAGTACATCAGTATATGATGATAATTAAAATTTATGGAATATGGCTTAGATATGGCAACTTCTGGAAGGTAATGAATATTTTAAGGTATTTATTTTGTTTTACGTACCTGAAGTGTTCAAATTCAGGGTATTTAAGAGAGCGTTCCTTTTCTGGTAGCTTCACAAAGTCATTAAGCACAAGCCTAGCTAGAGATTTCTGAACTAGCTTGCAGAAGGGGGTGTGAAACAAAACTGCGTCCAAATACTTGAGACCAATAAGTTGATTTTCAGGTCCTGGTAACAAGGGAATAGACAATCCACATTTTTATTTTGTTGTTTTTATAACATGTTATTACATATTATGAATTTCTTTTGTGCCTGAAAAAAAAAAAGAGCATTTTTCAAATTATCATTGCAACTCTGGGTAATTACCTATAATTTACAGCACCACTGGAGTGTGTCTGTAATTAGATACTAGGGAATACAAGAAACTGTACGTTTTAGATAATTGACAATTTGCAGTTTATCACTTGTGCTTGTGCATTTTCAGTAAATTATCATTGTTACATTAGAAAGGTGCCAGTTCTACACTCCAGTTGCATGTATGTCATAGATTGTGTCAAGGTAACCAGCTAATATCACAAATAAATCTTGCAGTATTTTATTTTAAAATAAATGGGTAAGTAAAACATTATGGACAAACTTCTCACATTATGTCTGGGGGCCATAGCAAAAGGTTGCTGACCGTACAGTTAGCCAACCCTGCCCTACAGCAAGGTGTGGTTAACATTAAGAGTATTTGGAAACAATTTTGATTTATAATGCACATAATGTGAAAATGTATTTGGGTCAGGTTAGACTTTGTTTTAAGAATTACCCACAGATATAATTTTGGAAAATAATGTCAAATAAGCCAATCTTTACTTTTTTTCATAAGTGAAACATTGTGATGTTTGCAAGATATGAGGTTCTCATAGCAATGTTTTTGAAGGGTAAAATTTCTGGGATGTGATATTGTGCTGTTTGGTGAACAGTTCATGACATTTTGAAAGATCATAATGCTTTCATCTTCAGGGTCAAGCAGTCCAGGAGGAATTCCTCTTAGGCTGTTGACACTGAAGGTGAAGACACTATATTCATTTTCAACATCAGGAACTCCATTAGGTAGCCAAATACAGAATTCCAGAATCCTAAACTAACTGAATAACCAACAAATTGAAAATACAATTAAATGTTATGAATGCTTATGGATAGCCCTGTCAGGAAGTCACTGTCAATCATCTTACATTTAGCTTGATGTATGACTCCCTCTGTTATATTTTCTTTGCATTCTTGTCATGTGATGTATGTGATATCGTCTGTTGCTTTCATATAAAAGGCTATTTTCATTAAATTGGAACACATTATATTTTGCAATGTTTCTTTTTAAAAGATGCGTTTGTAAACTGGAAAGGACCATGCTTGAAGAGAATTTTTATATTACTCCCTTAAAAATCCATATCCTTTTCTTGTAAACTATGACAACTATTGAAAGGTTTCGAAAGTAATACATAGTAGAAGTAAAGTGATTTGTAATTGTGTCAACAGTACTATACATACTTTCATAATTCAATTAAGTTAGTATAAAATTTTAGAAGTAAAATTTATTTAAGGAAAACTTTTATGTTGACACATACAGTTTGTTTCTTAAACATGTGTTAATAATCCTGTCTTATTGTGCTGTATACATAATGTTGTGCTTAAAACAGACATCATACATATATACTTATACTTTTTGTTGTAAAAAATATGAAAAATGTAATTTTGTCTGAATGTTTGATCCCTGGATATCAGCAGTGGTTGCTGCATAAAAATATACAATCATAATGTTGACAGTGACTTCAAGCTTCTCTCTTACCTGAGTGTTTCTCAGCCTCTCAAATAACAATTAAACTGGCTTGAAACATACCACTTTTGAGACACTTCTCACTCTTGGAACAAAATAACTGATAACAGTAGTCCAAGGCACTTATATAACACTGTATTGACAGCTTGCCATCAACTGTAGGATATATAGACATAAGATTTGGTTTGTAGAAGTCGTACGCGTGTTTCATATATGTAGCACGCACTCCTGTAATCAAAAAGTATTTGAATATTTTAAAGTGAACCTGTCTGTGCAGTCAACACAAATAACAATATAGTGATAAGCATGCTAAAGGCAGTGTATGTTCAGGCAGGAGCTGATGAATAGAGAGTGATCATACCTCTGTCCATAACAAGGGGTGCATTGGGCCCCACCAACATTGCTACAGCCCCTGCCCCTCCTGTAGGCCGTGCATTACCCTTGGCATACACAGCAATATCTGCTGCCACCACAAGAGCAAAGCGACCTGAAACAAATTCACAATACTAATCAATGTTAGGAGTCATAATAACAATCTTGTGCTTAGATTATTTTGTAAACTTGAGCCACAGAAGAAAGTTTCATGGGAGTGAGGATGTCAGTCCCTCGTTTCTCCTACTGTTGTATTTCCATTCTCCTCTGGCCTACATTGGCCATCACAAAGCAAGATGATGCTAGCAGTATATACCAGAATACCTGTGAGTAGAATGGCTAGATGACGCGGGTCAGTCTAGAGGACATTTACAGTGTCTTAGTATATTTATGTGCAAGGGGTCTCAAAAGTACATCTTATTAAACTAATTTGCTAATAGGTTGAAGTACCCATGAAATCAGTAGTTACACTGGATACTAAATGTTAAACAAGGAGATTATCCCAGGGAGATATATATAATTTACACATGTGACATATGTATTCTAATGTGTAGATGTGTTTGTGGTCTGTGTATCTAGTCTTGGGCCCCTGTCATATACTATACAGTATTATTATAATAAACTGATAGTGTAATTAATGCTGATATTATGAAACTGATTGAAGCAATATAGAATGGAGGGTGATGCATAGGTAGATAGGTTGGTAGCTTTAACTGAAGATGGAGGCAGTATTATTTTACAACGAAATGCTGGCAACTATCTGCTAGATTGCATGATGTCACATCTCAGAAGACCAGACTGGTAAAACTTTAAATTGGCTTAAATCTTATTTGTATAACAGAAAACAAAGAGTGCAGTTGCAACTTGACAATTCACCAAATATATTTTTCGGACTGGTAAACTATTAGACATGGTGTTCCTCTGGGATCTGTGTTGGATCCTTTGCTGTTCAATGTTTATATTAATGATTTTCCAAGCATCATTGGTAAAGTTTCTCACACCATTCTTTTTGCTGATGGCACTAGTATTCTTGTTTCGTCCAATGATCATATTGAACTAAATACTAAATTAAATAAGGTATTTTGTTGCATTTCTGAATGCTTTCAAAACAATCAGTTGGTACTTAATTTAAATAAGACGCAATTGATCAAATTTACTTCCTCTAAATCTTCTACTTATCCGTTACATGTTTCACACAATACTCAAGCTATCACTGTTGCTGAAAATATTAAATTTTTAGGTGTGTATCTAGATTGTCATATTACATGGAATTTGCATCTAGACAATTTAATTAAAAAAACTGAGTTCTGTTTTCTATTGAGAAAATTATCATCTATTGTAAATGTAAAAACACTACGAATGGCTTATTTTGCACATTTCCAATCACAAATTAATTATGGTATAATTTTCTGGGGTTCATCTTCACCAATGAGAAATGTTTTCATAATTCAAAAGAGAGCAATTAGGATTATGCTGAAGCTGGGTCCAAGGAGTTCTTGTAGAGAAGGTTTCAAAAAACTGGATATACTTACAGTTCCTTGTTTGTATATCTATGTTTTGATGTTATTTGTAGTTAAAAATCCTAACATCTATCAAACCAACACCTCAGTTCATGGCAGGAATACTAAGCAACAAAATAAACTGCATGTACCTTCTGTGAGATCTTCCACAATACAGAGAGGTGTATATTATTCATCTGTTAAAATATTTAATCATCTTCCACAAAATATTTCAAATCTACATAACAATATACATATTTTTAAGACTATGTTAAGGAATTATCTTGTTAAGAATGCTTTTTATTCTAGTGACGAATTTCATTCTAAAGATTGTATTAGTTATCCAGCAACAAATAGCTTTTCAACTGCTGTTGCACTTCTTTTATTATTATTATTAACAACATATATGTGTATTCTGTGTATATATTCTACTTAATTTTCAAATGTTGACTTGTTTTTGTTTATTGTAATCCATATATTTACCTTGTCTTAGTGAGTGAGTATGAATTCTCTTGTTATTTATAGTGTTTTACTAATTCTATGTAACTTTGTATCTCAGTGTTTTGACTCAATTGCATATTGCAATCTACTCTGTTCTTGACGAATTCCATATCCAATCCTACTTACGTGGATGTTGGACCGGTGAATGTATATGTGTATGTATGTATGTATAACTTAACGGAGCAGAGTCCTTCCTGAGAAGCTAACAGTTCCTGAGCTAGTCAAGAAATTCCCCCATCTTATGGAACCCGAAGGTTCATTACCGCATTCACAAGCGCCGGCCACCTGTCCCTATCCTGAGCCAGATCAATCCAGTCCATGCCCCCCATCCCACTTCTTGAAGATCCATTTTAATATTATCCTGCCATCTATGCCTGGGTCTTCCAAGTGGTCTCTTTCCATCAGGTCTTCCCACCAAAACCCTGTATGCACCTCTCCTGTCCCCCATACGTGCTACACGTCCCGCCTATCTCATTCTTCTTGATTTGCTCACCCAAATAATATTTGGTGAAGAGTACAGATCATGAAGCTCCTTGTTATGCGGTAAAACTGTATAGAACTTTTAAATCCTTCCCAGAAAGTTGTTCAGATCCTTGTAAATAATTATATAATAGCAAGTCACCTACCATAGAAAGAACACCGACAAGGAAGTAGACAGGAAATGACATGCCACAACAATAGGTCATGCAATGTGATGTCAGGCTGGGAGTATTGTGTGTTGTCAGACAGAGGTCTCTGCGTCCTACTGAGTGTGATGTGTCTGAGTGTGATCATGAAGCCTCGACAATGAGGAGTCCCTGGCCCATTAGGGGCTGTTGCGCCATGGGGGGGATTGGGAGAAACGAACTGTGGATGAAAAACTGCATTAATTTACATTTTTTGTTTACATGGTCACCGTCGCGATTTGTTTACCCATGATGCTGCAGCAACATATACTAAAACACCCATCGCAGCATTCGGCTAACCGAACCCATACCCATGTATAAAGAGAATAATCTTACTTACCATCCCATGAACTGGATTCGATCCACGATAGTGCATTGAAAAGAGCAGCAGTACCTCCATAGCAGGCATTGATGTTGTCAACACCTTCGACGTCGTGGTTGCCACTCTCCTCAAATAGCTGCATCAACACAGTCTTTACACTCTTGGATTTGTCTATTATGGTTTCTGTCCCAACGTCTAGACGTCCGATAGTAGAATAGTCTGCAAACACACAAAAAAGAGAGCGAAACCTCTAAGGCCTAGTGGTTATCTTATGTGCCAGCACGTTTAAACTAGAACATTCTACGTTCTATCCACAGACTGTATTTACGTATTTTGTATGGATCTCTGAACAAACAGGAATTGTGTCTCTATACAGCATTATGAGTAACGGTTTATAACAGAGACGGAGTGTGTTTACTGCGCGGTACGGACTGTATTTATGTGTTTTGTGTGGATCTCATAACAAGCAGCGATTATTTCACTGTGCGACATTAACTGACTGGTTTGTATAACTGAGACGGAGTGTGTTTACTGCGCGGTACGGACTGTATTTATGTGTTTTGTGTGGATCTCAGAACAAACAGCGATTATTTCACTGTACAGCATTAACTGACTGGTTTGTATAACTGAGACGGAGTGTGTTTACTGCGGTACGGACTGTATTTATGTGTTTTGTGTGGATCTCAGAACAAACAGCGATTATTTCACTGTACAGCATTAACTGACTGGTTTGTATAACTGAGACGGAGTGTGTTTACTGCGCGGTACGGACTGTATTTATGTGTTTTGTGTGGATCTCAGAACAAACAGCGATTATTTCACTGTACAGCATTAACTGACTGGTTTGTATAACTGAGACGGAGTGTGTTTACTGCGCGGTACGGACTGTATTTATGTGTTTTGTGTGGATCTCAGAACAAACAGCGATTATTTCACTGTACAGCATTAACTGACTGGTTTGTATAACTGAGACGGAGTGTGTTTACTGCGCGGTACGGACTGTATTTATGTGTTTTGTGTGGATCTCAGAACAAACAGCGATTATTTCACTGTACAGCATTAACTGACTGGTTTGTATAACTGAGACGGAGTGTGTTTACTGCGCGGTACGGACTGAACCTTTTCAATATAACTCAATGTAATTTCCGTTTTAGGCCCAAACCATAACTTCGGCGTTAGTCGTCCGCATGTCAACGTGGAGGCCGAGTTCGATGCCCGGCCAGTCCATATGAGATTTTTGGTAGTGAACAAAGTGGCAGTGGACAGGCTCTTCTCCGAGTGCTTACGTTTTTCCCCTGTCAGGATCATTCCGTCCGTTCTCCATGCTCATCTTCATCTACGAGTACATGTTGCTCTTACCAGAGAGACAAGCGGGTGAACATGGGAATTTTCTAAGGAACAACGCCTTTTCCGAAATCGGGGAGCACTGGATAGAAAAGCACTTCATTTTTAGGCGGGTTTGCAAAGTTGCCAAATCGTCTGTTAGCTTTGTCATATCTCTCCATCCTTCCGCAAGAAACGACCCGACTCACACTGGACGGAGTTTCGTGAAATGTTCTATTGGGGACTGCTATTAAAATCTGTGGAAACATTTCAGATTTGGTTTAAAGCGGACAAAATTATCAGGCATATCACGTGAAGACTGAAGTGTGTTTATGATAATATCTCGCTGAATGATTCATGAAAGTAGAAAAGTTTCAGATATAGATGTATAGGAAATCAAAACAAATTTCATACCTGATACGTTGTTTCTGAAAATCTTGTCATTTGCGAGATTATTAAAAACAATTTGGCCGAGCCGGACAGGCCATAGATGATGAAATATATGGCGCTAAAAAGATGAGTTTTTCATGTCGGGTAATTAAGACAAAATTACAGGCATTAAATTATAATAATTAATACTTATTGCTTTCGACTGGGTGAAATTTTGTCGCTAAGCTGCATTTTGAATGACGGATAATTAAGGAAAAAATACACGGTCGTTATATTTAATACTTCTTTATACATGATTATAATTACATAATAATACGGCCACATATACGATAGATTGTCATTTGTTTTGTTATGGCTTAATGATCGATTACATAAACTTCGTTCTGTGACGTCAGATTCTTATGCAATAAAATATTTAATATTTATTGATTTTATAAAAAAAAAATATGAAATTTTACGTGGTTATAGATTGCGAATATGTCTATAAATTGTGCATGAAGTGTTGTTTGTAAGACAGAAATTACGAGATATTTAGATGGGCTTAAACTTTAAGGGTAGTGTGACGGGTAAATTTAACAGAAACAAAACCAATGTACACGTATCAGCAATATGTTCTTGAAATAAATATAACAGCATCCTGATAAGAGTAATATCATTCTTATATATATATATATATATATATATATATATATATATATATGGACATTTAAAGTTATTCATGTTCCGTAGAGTAAGACAAGTCACCATATATTCCAGCAACTACCCTGTAATTAGATACAATTTTATACAAACATGTGGTAATCCTCCTACATGTTTCGGCCTTTTTCGGCCATCCTCAGGGAGGTACTCAACAAAGAAAAACACAACATTTGCTATTTATGAAACAGATGTGCAAAGGAAGAGTTAAAATACAAACATTAAAAACGTTAACCATTTTAATGTTTGTATTTTAACTCTTCCTTTGCACATCTGTGTCATAAATAGCAAATGTTGTGTTTTTCTTTGTTGAGTACCTCCCTGAGGATGGCAGAAAAAGGCCGAAACATGTAGAAGGATTACCACATGTTTGTGTAAAATTGTATCTAATTATAGTGCAGTTGTTGGAATATATATGGTGTTATATATATATATATGGACATTCCGATCCTTGAAGATGAAGTCACTTTGTTGCGTCGAAGCGTGGGGGTCCACATCGCCAATTTCCAGAAGAATTGAATCCTCAGAAATAATGTGGCTTGGAATCATTAAATTCTACTGTCGTATTCTATGTATGCCTGTGGTTATTTAGCGATGCTCTCAGCAGCTCGTGGAATAACTGCGTGATTAGTGAGTACCAGCAATGGCTTAAAAGTTACGTGGAAACAAGAGGCAGTATCCCGGTATTTGGGGGAACTGAAGAAAATAATTAAATACCTCAGTTTTGATAGCCAATTTTCGGGCCGAGTTTTGAATTCGGATTAGGAGTGCTAGGAAATCGAATGTTGTCGTTATGAAGGTACTTTAACAAGTAATATGCAAGTTACATCATGGACAAAGTCCAAACAAAGCAGATCACTTCAGTAAGTCACATACCATCGTCAGAACCCTACACAGTTGAAGTAATTCACGGTCTTCGCTCTTCTGGGATGTTGCTTGTCGTAGGTTAGTAGTTTGTTAACGACGTTTCGGGGACTACTTATAGGTCGGATCTTCAAGGGTGAAGCAGTCCAAGAATGCTTGGACCTTGATGGAAACGATAGGTTGTCCAGAAGCGTTCGTAACCAACTACCAATCTACGACGGGTAACTTCCTAGAAGAGCGAAGACCTGAATTACACCGCGGCAGAAGCCAAAAAAACTCGCAGTTTATATAAGCCTATACAATTTATCCGCCTTTCAGTTCATATGGGTACTTAACTGACTGAATGACGTCATACTAGAACTTTCATAAATATGCAGTTTGTTGAAAACAATGCTTCCTTCTTGCATCATAACTAACAAAAACTTAACAACTGCTTCGAGGTACAGTTCTGTCGGCCTGTTTTAGTATTCTGGCATTACGTTCTAAGTCTTAAGCCTTAAATACTGTACTGTTGCCTGCATGTAAGTAAGCTTATGAGGGGACCCACAAAAACGGGTACTAATGACATCGGTTAGAAGTTTGAAATTTCACATCCGTGTGATACGCGTGGCGTTGTAAGGCATTAGTATTATCTTTAGAGTGAAAGTTGAAGTCATAGGATGTTATGAGAAATGGCTCATTGTTTGAAAAATTTCTGAATGAAATAAACGGTATCCTACCTCCACTGCCGTCGAGAGGGGTGGGGTGGGGGTATGCGGAAACCGGTAAAAATTACCGAAGCCCGGGGCCCCGACTGTGTTGCATACGTTTTTGTCTTTCTCGATAGTACTGTACAAATTAACCCTTTCAGACCGAGCCCAAGTCACTCTGCAACTGAGAGTTAGTCTTTCCGATTTAGTGTAAAGATCTTTAGCCGGCCCACCTTTGCTTCGGGGCCCGAAAAGGATTTTTAAACGGGCCCGAACCCGCCGTCGGTGTCCCTGCCTACGTCGTATTAAAATTTTTATTTTAAAAGCTGATCGTGGCCTGTCTACTCAAAATATTACCGGTTGCTTCCAGAAAATTAAAAAAAAAACAGTATTCGATCTTCATTGTTAGATATTTGTTAGAGAATTTGATGCTCTAAGCCGTATGGCTGAGAGAACAGTGGAAGAAAGCAGGCACTCCCGGCTGTGATTTCTTAGGCTCAGGTCTTCTGGGTTGTGAAACTGTGTAGTCTTGCAGGGGAATATCCCTTTCAGAGGCACGTGCTACTTCTAACTTCAGGGACGTACCTTCCTGTTCCCCTGAGACTTTAGCATTTCCCTACAGAATTGCGTGGTGTTACTACGCAGAAGACCGAAGTCTGAGAAAACAGAAATGTTTATTTTCATTCTTCTTCATACAACATAAGAAAATGTTTGCACTTGCTGTGTTTTTGACAGGCTGGCTAAAAAAATTCGTTCGCGGAACTCTAATCCATGAGACATAATTTAAAAACAACAATACGATTTTGTACTTTAACGTTGAGCAACACGCAGAATATCTTTCATTACGTGTAATATTTATTAAAAAAGTTTCAAATGAAAACAATTATAGGACCTACCAGGGGCACACAAAATGTTCCAAAAATCTGGGAGCCACCTCAAAATTCTACGCGCCACAAGGATGAGAAGAAGAAAGTTCCACACAGAGGATCCCTAAATATTGGGCGTCACAATTCAAAATTTAGTCGCCCGGACGACCTGGCGCCAGGGATTTGTGCACTCCTGGGTCCCACTTTTTTCTGGTTACCTGATCCAAAAATAAATGGATTTTTTTTAACTAGTTGAAGAGTGTTCGGAAATATTCCGACTGAAACCTGTGGTAAACTAAGGAACATTTGTGCTTAAGGCCTTCGCTCTCCTGGAATGTTACGCAGCGTATGTTGGTAGTTGTTTACCGACGTTTCGGGACAGTTTATCGGTCGGTCTCACTTTCAGTGGTCAAGCAGTTCAAGAAGAAATCTCGCATCTGTGCTTAAATTTACTGGCCTGTTATAAAGACCGTAACGTTCGCCACAGGGTGCCTTAAAATGTTGTCAACAAGCAATGTCTTTCACAGACACATTCTGTAAACCACTAGTCAGAACATGAAATACGAAGTTATTTAGCTTTTAACCAGCTGTCGCAGACGTATACAAACACACAAACAGGCTGACTTATTTCACATTATATTCACCGTTTTATACGCTATTATACGCTGACTTGTCGACCTCGGTAGACTAGTGGTTAGCGTGCTCGCCACTGGACCCAAGGTTCGCGGGTTCGATCCCGACCGAGGTCGATGGATTTTTAAGGGTGATAAAAATCCGGAGCACCACTTCCTTCGGAGGGGAAGTAAAGCCGTCGGTCCCATGTCGCAGATTTACGGCATGTAAAAAAACCTTACGGGCATGAATAAAAATGTTACGTAAGCTAAATTCAAAGCCTCCATTTCTCACCCAAGTCTCCTGACTGCCTGCCAGATGGCTCTGGCGGACACATCAGGATCGATAGAATAGTAGCGCGGCCAGTTTACCAGTCACCAACTGCCACGAATGCGCACGACTTAGTAACCTCGGAAAGAGGAGGCAAGAGGAGGCCCGGGCCCATATAGGGCTGTTGAGCCATGGTTATTATATTATTATACGCTGACTTATCTTTAGGAGAGACATCCTGTTGTGACGGTGGTACAGGAAGTAAAGGGTGAGGGCCGTCAGTGACAAATAAGCTTATGTAATACGATTATATAACTTTTATGCAACATGTTTCGACTTAAGTACAAAAATCCATAATTTTATTATTTTTATGTGGAACCTGTTTCTCCTGAAAAAAGTTTAATGAATTCGGCTTATCGTATTTTACGAAAAATGTGAAGGTCTCAACTGTATATACCAACATGAACATGGTGTAATTTACGTGATAAGTTTTTATTTTTTACTCTAATTTCACCTGATGATGGCCTTTTTGTAATTAAAGCGAAACATGTTGCGTTGAAGTTATATAATGATATAACATAAAACTTATTTGTGACTGGCGGCCCTCACCACGTTGCACTGATATAAATGGCAGTGATTCGGGTTAGTGCTTTCTAGAATTGCAAAAAGGAAACATGGGTAACCTATGAAATAAATGTATTCAATTTATTATACCAACCAAATGCACATTATTAGTTACATATGAGTGTTAAACACGTAGCTGCGACATGTTTCGGTACAAGCGTACCATCTTCAGGGAGCGCAATATGACAGGTTTAAAACCAATTGCCAGTGATAAGCTATTATTTATAAAGTTCCACAGTCTGTAGTGGGCTTCTTTGTTGATATTGTTTATGCAAAAACGGTAAAACTTTTACTGTTTTTAAAAGCTTATGGTTTGAAATGTGATAAAAATATTTCTTACATAATAAAAATGATTTACACAGATTAAAATGATTGTTGCAGCTGGTAGTTTAAACTTGTAGTTTGTGGCTTTGTGTGTTCAGGTCTGTAGTGCATATCTCAGTACAAAGTGGATCGGGTCCTGTGTTTATGCTGTGTCGTATATAGGAGCCAGCAGCATACTGCATACTGTGCATTTATTTGGTTCAATAAAATTGAATACATTGTTCTAAAAATACATGGAATAGATAAATTTAAAAAAATTAAGAAATAAAATTTGTATGTAGACTGTAAAAAAAATATTGAACATAATATATCACAAAATACATTTAATATATTTTATGATTTTGTACATATTATGGTTAGCTTTAATTTATGTTAATCGCTTCTCAGTGGTTACCACTAATTTAAGAACAGTTCCTTAATTACGTATGCTTGTTTCTTTCTCTTTTTTTTTTCTAGTTACGTATTTACACTGCATAAAACAAGGTGTTTTCCCCCTCAGTGTATGAATATATGTAGAACTTCCATCTGAGTATTTTAATGGTTGGTTTACACAGTTGAATTTACTTCAGACCAAAGCATTCAGGATCACATGGATACTCACCAATGTTATTTCTCTCCATGAGTTGGCTAACAACAGTCAGACAGAGAGAGTTAATGTCCTCTCTGTCAGTGCAGAAGCCCATCCTGCCCTGCCCAAGTCCCAGGTGTACTTTCCTGCTGGTACATTGTCAGACACTTCCATCTCACTTTGCTCCACATATTGGGACGGAAAGATCAGCTCAATGGCCAGAATTCCAACATCTTCAGGCCACTGGCCCATGTCTACACTGCAGGACACAAAATCCATTTATATTAGGCCTAACTGAAACAAGGTTTTGTTCCTGTGTATAATTATATTGCAGTGGTATTCAAACTGTGTTCCAAGGAGCCCCGGGTGTTTCGAGGGCGACTTTCAGGGGTTCCGCAAGCACATTTCCTTGATACTGAAGTTAGTAAATATAATTTTGATAATTGCAATTAATTTTTTGATTTTCTTCCCCATCTTTTCGCATAATCAGCTTTGAGTTTCTTCAGTGTCAATTACGTATAACAGAATTTGTTGACTTTAAACTTACGTAAATATATTATTTTTTAAATAGAAGTTTGTTCCAAAAATTCGTTTTATTTTTGACTCCAAAAAGTATAATTTAATTTAAAAGGGTGCCGCGGAAATTCAGATTTAGCCACAAGGGTTCCAGTCAAAATACGTACGACCAGCATATCAATAGCTGCTGTCACATGGCTCAAAATACGTAAGAGCAGCATATCAATAGCTGCTGTCACATGGCTCAAAATACGTAAGAGCAGCATATCAATAGCTGTTGGCACATGGCTCAAAATACGTAAGAGCAGCATATCAATAGCTGTTGGCACATGGCTCAAAATACGTAAGAGCAGCATATCAATAGCTGTTGGCACATGGCTCAAAATACGTAAGAGCAGCATATCAATAGCTGTTGGCACATGGCTCAAAATACGTAAGAGCAGCATATCAATAGCTGTTGTCACATGGCTCAAAATACGTAAGAGCAGCATATCAATAGCTGTTGGCACATGGCTCAAAATACGTAAGAGCAGCATATCAATAGCTGTTGGCACATGGCTCAAAATACGTAAGAGCAGCATATCAATAGCTGCTGTCACATGGCTCAAAATACGTAAGAGCAGCATATCAATAGCTGTTGGCACATGGCTCAAAATACGTAAGAGCAGCATATCAATAGCTGCTGTCACATGGCTCAAAATACGTAAGAGCAGCATATCAATAGCTGTTGTCACATGGCTCAAAATACGTACGAGCAGCATATCAATAGCTGTTGTCACATGGCTCAAAATACGTACGAGCAGCATATCAATAGCTGTTGTCACGTGGCTCAAAATACGTAAGAGCAGCATATCAATAGCTGTTGTCACATGGCTCAAAATACGTACGAGCAGCATATCAATAGCTGCTGTCACATGGCTCAAAATACGTAAGAGCAGCATATCAATAGCTGTTGGCACATGGCTCAAAATACGTAAGAGCAGCATATCAATAGCTGTTGTCACGTGGCTCAAAATACGTACGAGCAGCATATCAATAGCTGTTGTCACATGGCTCAAAATACGTAAGAGCAGCATATCAATAGCTGTTGTCACATGGCTCAAAATACGTAAGAGCAGCATATCAGTAGCTGTTGTCACATGGCTCAAAATACGTAAGAGCAGCATATCAATAGCTGTTGTCACATGGCTCAAAATACGTAAGAGCAGCATATCAATAGCTGTTGTCACATGGCTCAAAATACGTAAGAGCAGCATATCAATAGCTGTTGTCACATGGCTCAAAATACGTAAGAGCGGCATATCAATAGCTGTTGTCACATGGCTCAAAATACTTAAGAACAGCATATCAATAGATGTTGTCACATGGCTCAAAATACGTAAGAGCAGCATATCAATAGCTGTTGTCACATGGCTCAAAATACGTAAGAGCAGCATATCAATAGCTGTTGTCACATGGCTCAAAATACGTAAGAGCAGCATATCAATAGCTGTTGTCACATGGCTCAAAATACGTAAGAGCAGCATATCAATAGCTGTTGTCACATGGCTCAAAATACGTAAGAGCAGCATATCAATAGCTGTTGTCACATGGCTCAAAATACGTAAGAGCAGCATATCAATAGCTGTTGTCACATGGCTCAAAATACGTAAGAGCAGCATATCAATAGCTGTTGTCACATGGCTCAAAATACTTAAGAACAGCATATCAATAGCTGTTGTCACATGGATCAAAATACTTAAGAACAGCATATCAATAGCTGTTGTCACATGGCTCAAAATACGTAAGAGCAGCATATCAATAGCTGTTGTCACATGGCTCAAAATACTTAAGAACAGCATATCAATAGCTGTTGTCACATGGATCAAAATACTTAAGAACAGCATATCAATAGCTGTTGTCACATGGCTCAAAATACGTGAGAGCAGCATATCAATAGCTGTTGTCACATGGCTCAAAATACTTAAGAACAGCATATCAATAGCTGTTGTCACATGGCTCAAAATACGTGAGAGCAGCATATCAATAGCTGTTGTCACATAGTTCAAAAGACGTGAGAGCAGCATATCAATAGCTGCTGTCACATGGCTCAAAATACGTAAGAGCAGCGTATCAATAGACTGTTGTCACATGGCTCAAAATACGTGAGAGCAGCATATCAATAGCTGTTGTCACATGGCTCAAAATACGTGAGAGCAGCATATCAATAGCTGTTGTAACATAGTTCAAAAGACGTGAGAGCAGCATATCAATAGCTGCTGTCACATGGCTCAAAATACGTAAGAGCAGCGTATCAATAGCTGTTGTCACATGGCTCAAAATACGTAAGAGCAGCATATCAATAGCTGTTGTCACATGGCTCAAAATACGTAAGAGCAGCATATCAATAGCTGTTGTCACATGGCTCAAAATACGTAAGAGCAGCATATCAATAGCTGTTGTCACATGGCTCAAAATACGTAAGAGCAGCATATCAATAGCTGTTGTCACATGGCTCAAAATACGTAAGAGCGGCATATCAATAGCTGTTGTCACATGGCTCAAAATACTTAAGAACAGCATATCAATAGATGTTGTCACATGGCTCAAAATACGTGAGAGCAGCATATCAATAGCTGTTGTCACATGGCTCAAAATACGTGAGAGCAGCATATCAATAGCTGTTGTCACATGGCTCAAAATACTTAAGAGCAGCACATCAATAGCTGTTGTCACATAGTTCAAAAGACGTGAGAGCAGCTATCAATAGCTGTTGTCACATGGCTCAAAATACGTAAGAGCAGCATATCAATAGCTGTTGTCACATGGCTCAAAATACGTAAGAGCAGCATATCAATAGCTGTTGTCACATGGCTCAAAATACTTAAGAACAGCATATCAATAGCTGTTGTCACATGGATCAAAATACTAAGAACAGCATATCAATAGCTGTTGTCACATGGCTCAAAATACGTAAGAGCAGCATATCAATAGCTGTTGTCACATGGCTCAAAAATACTAGAACAGCATATCAATAGCTGTTGTCACATGGCTCAAAATACGTGAGAGCAGCATATCAATAGCTGTTGTCACATAGTTCAAAAAAGTGAGAGCAGCATATCAATAGCTGCTGTCGCATGGCTCAAAATACGTAAGAGCAGCGATATCAATAGACTGTTGTCACATGGCTCAAAATACTAAGAACAGCATATCAATAGATGTTGTCACATGGCTCAAAATACGTAAGAGCAGCATATCAATAGCTGTTGTCAACATGGCTCAAAATACGTAAGAGCAGCATATCAATAGCTGTTGTCACATGGCTCAAAATACGTAAGAGCAGCATATCAATAGCTGTTGTCACATGGCTCAAAATACGTAAGAGCAGCATATCAATAGCTGTTGTCACATGGCTCAAAATACGTAAGAGCAGCATATCAATAGCTGTTGTCACATGGCTCAAAATACTTAAGAACAGCATATCAATAGCTGTTGTCACATGATCAAATACTTAAGAACAGCATATCAATAGCTGTTGTCACATGGCTCAAAATACGTAAGAGCAGCATATCAATAGCTGTTGTCACATGGCTCAAAATACTTAAGAACAGCATAATCAATAGCTGTTGTCACATGGCTCAAAATACGTGAGAGCAGCATATCAATAGCTGTTGTCACATAGTTCAAAAGACGTAGAGCAGCATATCAATAGCTGCTGTCACATGGCTCAAATACGTAAGAGCAGCGTTCAATAGACTGTTGTCACATGGCTCAAAATACGTAAGAGCACATATCAATAGCTGTTGTCACATGCTCAAAATACTGAGAGCAGCATATCAAATAGCTGTTGTCACATAGTTCAAAGACGTGAGAGCAGCATATCAATAGCTGGTCACATTGCTCAAAATACGTAGAGCAGCGATCATAGCTGTTGTCACATGGCCAAAATACGTAAGAGCAGCATATCAATACTGTTGTCACATGGCTCAAAATACGTAAGAGCAGCATATCAATAGCTGTTGTCACATGGCTCAAATACGTAAGAGCAGCATACATAGCTGTTGTCACATGGCTCAAACGTAAGAGCACATATCAATGCGTTGCACAGCTCAAAATACGTAAGAGCAGCATATCAATAGCTGTTGTCACATGGCCAAATACGTAAGAGCGGCATATCAATAGCTGTTGTCACATGGCTCAAAATACTTAAGAACAGCATATCAATAGATGTTGTCACATGGCTCAAAATACTGAAGCAGCATATCAATAGCTTTGTCACATGGCTCAAAATACGTGAGAGCAGCATATCAATAGCTGTTGTCACATGCTCAAAATACTTAAGACAGCACATCAATAGCTGTTGTCACATAGTCAAAATACGTAAGAGCAGCATATCAATAGCTGTTGTCAATGCTCAAAATACGTAAGAGCCATATCAATAGCGTTGTCACATGGTCAAAATACGTAAGAGCAGGATATCAATAGCTGTTGTCACATGGCTCAAATACGTAAGAGCAGCATATCAATAGCTGTTGTCACATGGCTCAAAATACGTGAGAGCAGCATATCAATATGTTGTCACAGCTCAAATACGTAAGAGCAGCATATCAATAGCTGTTGTCACATGGCTCAAAATACGTGAGAGCAGCATATCAATAGCTGTTGTCACATGGCTCAAACGTAAGAGCCATAATAGCTGTTGTCACATGCTCAATAGAGCACATTCATAGCTTTCACAGCCAATGTAGACCAAAAGTGTTGTACATGCAATACAAGCGCATCAATAGCTTGTCACTGCCAAACAAGAGCAAATCAAGTTTCACAGTAAATAGAACAGCATCAATAGCTGTTGTACATGATCAAAATACTAACACATATCATAGCGTGTAATGCAATATGAGAGCAGCATACATAGCTTTTCACTGCAAAATACTAAAACGTTCAATAGCTGTGTCACAGCCAAATGAGGCCAATCATAGCTGTTGCACATAGTCAAACGTAGAGCACATATCAATGTGTCACAGGTCAAACTAAGAGTACAAACTGTCAAGGCTCAATATAGAGCGCTACAATAGCTGTTGTCACATGGCTCAAAATACGTGAGAGCAGCATATCAATAGCTGTTGTAACATAGTTCAAAAGACGTGAGAGCAGCATATCAATAGCTGCTGTCACATGGCTCAAAATACGTAAGAGCAGCGTATCAATAGCTGTTGTCACATGGCTCAAAATACGTAAGAGCAGCATATCAATAGCTGTTGTCACATGGCTCAAATACGTAAGAGCAGCATATCAATAGCTGTTGTCACATGGCTCAAATACGTAAGAGCAGCATATCAATAGCTGTTGTCACATGGCTCAAAATACGTAAGAGCAGCATATCAATAGCTGTTGTCACATGGCTCAAAATACGTAAGAGCGCATATCAATAGCTGTTGTCACATGGCTCAAAATACTTAAGAACGCATATCAATAGTGTTGTCACATGGCTCAAAATACGTAGAGCAGCATATCAATAGCTGTTGTCACATGGCTCAAAATACGTGAGAGCAGCATATCAATAGCTGTTGTCACATGGCTCAAAATACTTAGAGCAGCACATCATAAGCTGTTGTCACATGTCAAAAACTAGAGCAGCATATCAATAGCTGTGTCACATGGTCAAAATACGTAAGAGCAGCATATCAATAGCTGTTGTCACATGGCTCAAATACGTAAGAGCAGCTATCAATAGCTGTTGTCACATGGCTCAAAATACGTAGAGCAGCATATCAATAGCTGTTGTCACATGGCTCAAAATAGTAAGAGCAGCATATCAGTAGCTGTTGTCACATGGCTCAAAATACGTAGAGCAGCATATCAATAGCTGTTGTCACATGGCTCAAAATACGTAAGAGCAGCATATCAATAGCTGTTGTCACATGGCTCAAAATACGTAGAGCAGCATATCAATAGCTGTTGTCACATGGCTCAAAATACGTAAGAGCGGCATATCAATAGCTGTTGTCACATGGCTCAAAATACTAAGAACAGCATATCAATAGTGTTGTCACATGGCTCAAAATACGTAAGAGCAGCATATCAATAGCTGTTGTCACATGCTCAAAATACGTAAGAGCAGCATATCATAGCTGTTGTCACATGGCTCAAATACGTAAGAGCAGCATATCAATAGCTGTTGTCACATGGCTCAAAATACGTAAGACAGCATATCAATAGCTGTTGTCACATGGTCAAAATACTTAAGAACAGCATATCAATAGCTGTTGTCACATGGTCAAAATACTTAAGACAGCATATCAATAGCTGTTGTCACATGGCTCAAAATACGTAGACAGCATATCAATAGCTGTTGTCACATGGCTCAAAATACTTAGAACACATATCAATAGCTGTTGTCACATGGCTCAAAATACGTGAGAGCAGCATATCAATAGCTGTTGTCACATAGTTCAAAAGACGTGAGAGCAGCATATCAATAGATGTTGTCACATGGCTCAAAATACGTGAGAGCAGCATATCAATAGCTGTTGTCACATGGCTCAAAATACGTGAGAGCAGCATATCAATAGCTGTTGTCACATGGCTCAAAATACTTAAGAGCAGCACATCAATAGCTGTTGTCACATAGTTCAAAATACGTAAGAGCAGCATATCAATAGCTGTTGTCACATGGCTCAAAATACGTAAGAGCAGCATATCAATAGCTGTTGTCACATGGCTCAAAATACGTAAGAGCAGCGTATCAATAGCTGTTGTCACATGGCTCAAAATACGTAAGAGCAGCGTATCAATAGCTGTTGTCACATGGCTCAAAATACGTAAGAGCAGCGTATCAATAGCTGTTGTCACATGGCTCAAAATACGTAAGAGCAGCGTATCAATAGCTGTTGTCACATGGCTCAAAATACGTAAGAGCAGCGTAATAATAGCTGTTGTCAAAGGGCTCAAGATCTTTAAAGGTCGACACGAGCGCATCGCCTAGAGTTTTGTTATGAATGTCTGTGAGTAAAAATCCCTGCTGTAGACAGTTCCGGTTTGTGTATCAGTAACCTAGATTTTACTTGAAAATTTGAAATTTTTTATACTCTTTTTTCTGTTTTGGAAAACCCCGTCACGGTATGATGACTGACGGTTTTAATATTCAAGTTTTGACTTGGAATATGGTTTGTCCGTATAAAATAGTCACACGCACATCTTTATTGTAAACTTAAGGCAGAAGCCATATATGCCTCCTGACGTTTTCTCGCTCTTAAATGAGCCAGGATATCTTAGGCGGTTAAATGAGTAGGTTACGGACCGAACAACCGAGGAATCGTGGTTCGATTCCGGGCACAGACTGGAGATTTTGCCTTCTCTAATATGTCCATACCGGCTCTGGATCGCTCTTAAATGAGCCAGGATATCTTAGGCGTTTAAATGAGTAGGTTACGGACCGAACAACCGAGGAATCGTGGTTCGATTCCGGGCACAGACTGGAGATTTTGCCTTCTCTAATATGTCCATACCGGCTCTGGATCGCTCTTAAATGAGCCAGGATATCTTAGGCGGTTAAATGAGTAGGTTACGGACCGAACAACCGAGGAATCGTGGTTCGATTCCGGGCACAGACTAGAGATTTTGCCTTCTCTAATATGTCCATACCGGCTCTGGAATTCGCCCAGCCTCCTATTCAACCGGTACCGGGAACTCTTTCACCTGAAGTAAAGCGGCCGAGGCGTGAAGTTTGTCACTCAGCATCTAGCACCATACAGCTATTCCATTTCCCCCCATACACCTTCATCCGCGTAGTGTGAACAGGGAGAACTTTGCTTTACTGTACTTTACTGTAGTCGGCTTAATAATGCTGCCATAAGCTGTAATCTTCTTGACCTTGTAAATGATATCCATGTCACATTATCTGTCTGACGTGGTTTTGCCACATGTATATCACCCTTTTTTTCTTGCTATCATCCCTATGACGCCTCTATGCGCTGTTTATATTGCTCTGATTTTCTCTGTATGGATTTTGCAATGACAATTAAGTAATGTTTTCTATTTTTCTGTCGTTTTATGACTGACCACGTGCATATGGTTGAAATTGTTTTGATACTGCTGTTGACTGCCTGACTGCTGCTGTTCTAGATGCTACACAATGTACAGTTTTGATACTGCTGTTGACTGCCTGACTGCTGCTGTTCTAGATGCTACACAATGTACAGTTTTGATACTGCTGTTGACTGCCTGACTGCTGCTGTTCTAGATGCTACACAATGTACAGTTTTGATACTGCTGTTGACTGCCTGACTGCTGCTGTTCTAGATGCTACACAATGTACAGTTTTGATACTGCTGTTGACTGCCTGACTGCTGCTGTTCTAGATGCTACACAATGTACAGTTTTGATACTGCTGTTGACTGCCTGACTGCTGCTGTTCTAGATGCTACACAATGTACAGTTTTGATACTGCTGTTGACTGCCTGACTGCTGCTGTTCTAGATGCTACACAATGTACAGTTTTGATACTGCTGTTACTGCCTGACTGCTGCTGTTCTAGATGCTACACAATGTACAGTTTTGATACTGCTGTTGACTGCCTGACTGCTGCTGTTCTAGATGCTACACAATGTACAGTTTTGCTACTGCTGTTGACTGCCTGACTGCTGCTGTTCTAGATGCTACACAATGTACAGTTTTGATACTGCTGTTGACTGCCTGACTGCTGCTGTTCTAGATGCTAACAATTACATTTGATACTGCTGTGACTGGGACTGTGCTGTTTAGATTACCAATGTACAGTTGTATGCGTAACTGCCTGACTGCTGCTGTTCTAGATGCTACACAATGTACAGTTTTGATACTGCTGTTGACTGCCTGACTGCTGCTGTTCTAGATGCTACACAATGTACAGTTTTGATACTGCTGTTGACTGCCTGACTGCTGCGTTCTAGATGCTACACAATGTACAGTTTTGATACTGCTGTTGATGCCTGACTGCTGCTGTCTAGATGCTCACAATGTACAGTTTGATACTGCTGTTGACTGCGTGATGCTGCTGTTCTAGATGCTACACAATGTACAGTTTTCATACTGCTGTTGACTGCCTGACTGCTGCTGTTCTAGATGCTACACAATGTACAGTTTTGATACTGCTGTTGACTGCCTGACTGCTGCTGTTCTAGATGCTACACAATGTACAGTTTTGATACTGCTGTTGACTGCCTGACTGCTGCTGTTCTAGATGCTACACAATGTACAGTTTTGATACTGCTGTTAACTGCCTGACTGCTGCTGTTCTAGATGCTACACAATGTACAGTTTTGATACTGCTGTTGACTGCCTGACTGCTGCTGTTCTAGATGCTACACAATGTACAGTTGAACGTGCTCAATCACGAAGTTTAAGTTTTACGTTTTTTTTTGTCTATATTTTTAACGCGGTTGTGCACAAATCCCGGGCCCCAAATTGTGTACCGTGGCGCCTAATACTTGTGGGTCCTCAGTGTGGAAATTGCTTCATGTCACCCTTCTGGCGCATATAATTTTTAGATGGTTTCTAAATTTTAGGAAAATTTGTGTACCCCTGCTTTAACATATTACATCTGCGGGCTAACAACAAATTTTGTCCGACATTTTAATAAGAAAACCCCAAGTACTGTTATAATAATTCATCATATAACAGGCCATGAGGGCCCAGAAGGGTAGTAAGGGTATAGCTACACTCTTTGTTTAACTTTGGCACTAGATGCGGGTGGGTGGTCAGCGCCACGCTTTTGCCGCTTTACCCCCGGGAAAGAGACTCCGGTACCCATTGTGCAGGAGGCTGGGTGTACCCCAGGCCCAGTCTGGATGGGTGAGGAACTCGATCCCCGGGCCTCCCAGCCCGTAGCGAGTCGCTATACCGACTATGCTATCCCGGTCCACACTGTTATTGTAAGTTTTCTTTGTATCGTAAGTTGGTAAAAGCTATACCAAATCTGACATGCTAAGTTGTTTTAAGTTTAGTAGTGCGAATTTAAAGTCATAATCCAATAAAATTCGGACATATTTGTCTTAATTTAGGAAGAGCTCCGCTTTTCTGCAGCTTGCCTTTGTTGGTGTTTGGATGAAACTTGTGAAGCTGGGAATGCTTTTGCACAACACTTTCAATTCATTCTCTCCGTGTTCCGACCCCTTATTCTGTCTTCTGAATATTTGTCTTCAGCTCCCCCTTCTAATTTGGAAATTCGTAAAGCCTCCAAACGTTTAAGACCTTCCAAATTCATCGGACTTGATGGTATCCCTGGTTTTGCTATAAAGGGCTGTTCTGAGATCCATGCACCTGTTCACAAATCTCAGCGGTATTATATAACCTCATGGATGCAAGCCGTTCCTGTTTTTAAATTAAAAGCAAAAGTGTCTCTGTCAGTAGCAATAGACCCATTTCTATTCTTAACACTATTCCCACAGTATCTGAATTTGTATTGATTGACAGTGTTTTGCACTACTTAAAGTTTAAATTAATCGTTGCCAGTATAGTTTCACTAAATGCAAATCTACCATTACCAATTCGGTAATTTATCTTGAATGTATTACCCCTTTAATTAGCTCTCAGCTCAAGTTGACAGTATATATTTTGGTCTTAGTACTGCTTTGGCCTTGTCCCTTATACCTCGCTTCTTCATATAGCCTATTATACACTTGAGTGCTGTTGGGTTATCTGATAGCTATGTAAAGTGATCTCGTTTTCCTATTTTTGCATTCTTTCTTCACCTTTTGGAGTGCTCTCTGGTGTTGCACAAGGATCTGCCTTGTGACTTTTTCTTTTTAACGTATTCATAAATGACTCACGCAGTGTGGGTAATACCGTAAGCGTCTTATTTTTACTGGCGACAGTTTTGGCGCTGTTAAATGTCCTGCTAATTTTTTCTGTTGCAGTAGGATGATTCTGTACGAGGTTTTTGCAGTGTTAGCGTAATGACAATTAACATTACTGAAACTAGAGTCGTTTCTTTCTCCAGATAAACGAACATACCGGTGAATATAGATTTTTTGAATCGTAGGCAACCTCTAGTGACTGTAGCATAGATTTTGGAGATTAATTTTCACCATCATGTTGATAATAATTTTTGTTCTCAAACCCTCAAGTTGCTGTGACCATTTGCACTGTATGCTACTCGTATTCTTCCCTTGACCGTTTATCCATGTGACGTTTAACCTTATTGAGATCTAAGTTAGAATGCATTGTGTTTTGAGTTCTGTTAAGGTCAGCTGATGCCAGCAAGACGGTGGCGCAGTTGGTTGAGGCACTGCGCTACAAGCCGGAAGGTCGCGGGTTCGATTCCCGATGGTGTCGTTGGAACTTTTTATTGACATAATCCTTCTGGCCACACTATGACCCTGGGGTCTACTCAACCTCTAAGATAAATGAGTACCCAGGAATATTTCCTGGGGGTAAAGACGGTTGGTGCGTAAGGCTGACAACCTTACCACTTTCATATGCCGATTGTCTAGAAATTCTGGGAGACTTAACCTCCTGGAACCCTCAGGGCCTGTCCAAGCCTGTAATGGGATTGCAGATTGCAGATGTTTCATCCCTTTGTGTTTGTGTACTATACATAGGCATCAATAATTAACTGTCAAACACAACACTTGTTTATTTAAAATCCACAATATAGGCGAAACATGTAGCTGATTGTGGATTTCAAATAAACGAGTTTTGTCTTAGACGGTTACGTATTGGTGTCTGTACTGGTTCCTTGCACTTGTTGCTTGCAGCTGATGAGCAGCCAAGGAAGTATTGGTGTCTGTACTGGTTCCTTGCACTTGTTGCGTGCAGCTGATGAGCAGCCAAAGACGTATTGGTGTCTGTACTGGTTCCTTGCACTTGTTGCGTGCAGCTGATGAGCAGCCAAAGACGTATTGGTGTCTCTGCTGGTTCCTTGCACTTGTTGCGTGCAGCTGATGAGCAGCCAAGGACGTATTGGTGTCTGTACTGGTTCCTTGCACTTGTTGCGTGCAGCTGATGAGCAGCCAAAGACGTATTGGTGTCTCTGCTGTTCCTTGCACTTGTTGCGTGCAGCTGATGAGCACCAGCACGTATTGGTGTCTGTACTGGTTCCTTGCACTGTTGCTTGCAGCTGATCAGCAGCCAAGGACGTATTGGTGTCTGTACTGGTTCCTTGCACTTGTTGCGTGCAGCTGATGAGCAGCCAAGGACGTATGGTGTCTCTGCTGTTCCTTGCACTTGTTGCGTGCAGCTGATGACAGCCAAGCACGTATTGGTGTCTGTACTGGTTCCTTGCACTTGTTGCTTGCAGCCGATCAGCAGCAAGGACGTATTGGTGTCTGTACTGGTTCCTTGCACTTGTTGCTTGCAGCTGATGAGCAGCCAAGGACGTATTGGTGTCTGTACTGGTTCCTTGCACTTGTTGCTTGCAGCTGATGAGCAGCAAGGACGTATTGGTGTCTCTACTGGTTCCTTGCACTTGTTGCTTGCAGCTGATGACAGCCAAGGACGTATTGGTGTCTCTACTGGTTCCTTACACTTGTTGCTTGCAGCTGATGAGCAGCCAAGGAAGTATTGGTGTCTCTACTGGTTCCTTACACTTGTTGCTTGCAGCTGATGAGCAGCCAAGGACGTATTGGTGTCTCTACTGGTTCCTTACACTTGTTGCTTGCAGCTGATGAGCAGCCAAGGAAGTATTGGTGTCTCTACTGGTTCCTTACACTTGTTGCTTGCAGCTGATGAGCAGCCAAGGAAGTATTGGTGTCTCTACTGGTTCCTTACACTTGTTGCTTGCAGCTGATGAGCAGCCAAGGAAGTATTGGTGTCTCTACTGGTTCCTTACACTTGTTGCTTGCAGCTGATGAGCAGCCAAGGACGTATTGGTGTCTGTACTGGTTCCTTGCACTTGTTGCTTGCAGCTGATGAGCAGCCAAGGACGTATTGGTGTCTGTACTGGTTCCTTGCACTTGTTGCTTGCAGCTGATGAGCAGCCAAGGACGTATTGGTGTCTGTACTGGTTCCTTGCACTTCTTGCTTGCAGCTGATCAGCAGCCAAGGACGTATTGGTGTCTGTACTGGTTCCTTGCACTTGTTGCTTGCAGCTGATCAGCAGCCAAGGACGTATTGGTGTCTGTACTGTTCCTTGCACTTCTTGCTTGCAGCTGATCAGCAGCCAAGGACGTATTGGTGTCTCTACTGGTTCCTTGCACTTCTTGCTTGCAGCTGATGAGCAGCCAAGGACGTATTGGTGTCTGTACTGGTTCCTTGGCACTTGTTGCTTGCAGCTGATCAGCAGCCAAGGACGTATTGGTGTCTGTACTGGTTCCTTGCACTTGTTGCGTGCAGCTGATGAGCAGCCAAGGACGTCTCAACGTAGACAAAATATCAACTCACACATAAATTAAAACGTTACGTTTTATCACGATGCATTACGTTCGAGTACACCCAAGTCACGAATGTGGCTGTGTAATGCTGCAAAATCTGTAGAGCCTGTACTGGTCATATGTTGTATTTAGCAATGAAGAATTCCTTGAATGCAAACTTATTATACGCTACTTATGCAACGCACAAATTTAAGAACACAAAAAGCAGCAACCCAGATTAACTGATGATGGCTGAAGCTGTAACGTACAGGAAAAAAAAGGTAAAGGTAAAATCCACCCTAGAACAGGCCATGAAAGCCCAAGAGGGGGCTAGATGGGGGTGGGTGGTCAAAGCCACGTCTCGGTCTCTTTACCCCCAGGAAAGAGACCCCGTACCCATTGTACAGGAGGCTGGGTGGGCCCCAAGGCCAAGGTTAAGAATGAGTGGAGGAGTACCTCTACTCCCTCTATATGCCTTCATGGCGTGGACAGGGACAACTTTACTTTAACTTTGCTCTGATTGGCCGTTCATATTGCGTGACTGAATGTTGTACTGTTTGAAACTGACATTGATGAGTACTGAATTACAGCGTGAACTTACATACAGAGTGTAACACAAATTGCCAGGCTTTGTAGGAGGGTCTAGGGAGGCTAATTTGAGACAGGGACCATGTGTTAGGAAACGTCTCCTTCATATCAACACGGCGTCGATATGGGAACTGGGAAAGCAAGCAAGCCGTGAGCGCTGGCTTCTGAGATCAGCGCTTTTTCAAACTTGTTTCGTTTCCATAAATGTTTATTTGTTGTACACTTTGTGTATTTTTCAATGGTATTATTTTCAATTAATTCAAAAGAGCTCTTCGAAGTGGCGGCCACTATTTCATTGCTGACATTGCAGCGACGCACTGCGTCCTGGCGCATCTTAAAGATCTCTGGGTTGTTCTGAATAGTTTAACACGCTGACACTACCAGATCTAACTACCAGATCCTCTTTTGTTTCCACAAAAGTCTCATAAACGAGACTAAGGAAGTGACACCAAACCCGCAATATCGACGCCGATTTCGATATGGAGACGTTTTAGACCATAAGTTCCGTGACTCGAATTCCCCCCCCCCCCCTTTGACCCCCCCCCCCCCTACAACACCTAAAAGTTTTTAAATCTATCCAGTTACACGTTGCACAGGACTATAAAACCCGAAGGAATACATTGGGATCCCAAATAAATATATCGTTTTTCTGTCTCCTTGCAAAACAAATGTTTGAACTTACAGTAGTAGTCGCAAAATTCCAAATAATCTTCACCGTCGCAGTATGCAAGCAGCGTTCATTCTCGATAAATACAGGTCGCACAAGAAAGTACGCACACCTCAGCGACTGCCGTGTTGAAAGTAATGAGGTGTGATCGAATGGAATGCAAACCACGCAACTGCTAGCACTGAACTCAGGAAACGTGAATGGACGCTTCGAGGCAGACAGTTGTTTGGCAGAGATATAAAATGTTCCTCTCGCCAACATCGCTCCTTCCAATTCGGAGGAGAAAGATTTGTTAGGGATAAATTACTCCAATTGAGGTCAAGTTGGATTATCCGCGTCACAGACGTTGTGGTATCGTTTCGAAGTGGCAAGGTTGTCTGGTACTCTTCTTGAAACCGAGCCGGACCAAAGTGACCTGTTGCCTTGTTCTCCGGACGGGTAAAGCTGGCACTGTGTGACTAATAAACCCTAGGCTGGCGGTATACTACGAGCAGTAGAGATTCAACTGTTTAAGAAATCCTCTGCTTTTGTGGAACAAGGCTGTTGGGTTCCATCGCCACGAAAAGCGCAGCGTGGGATTGTCTGCCAAACTACAGTCCCGCTTTTGTATTGATATTTTGAACATTTTAAGTCGTCCCAGGTCTCTCAAACCACAACAACAGAATAAAGTAGGAAGTCTCAATTCTCTATATATTTTTTTATCCATCCCACTGTGTTATACATGGATATAAATTAAGTTATTACGAATCTGAAATCCTATTTATACAGCTGTTATTTTGCAATTTACAGTGTCAGGTTATATTGATGACTGATATACAGTATACTGTGACTACATATTCGGCTATCCACCCACCGGGTTGCGAAAGGGTTGGAGCTATTTATCCAGCAATTTTACCCGTTGGTTTTAAGTAATTTAATGTTAAAGTACACATCTGGCAAAAAAACTCGTGGAAACTCTAAAAACCGTCATTTAACTACAGATTGACCAAACAATTTTACGATTTTATCATTGTAATGATTGTGAACTTGTGGGATCCAACAGAGTAAAATCAGAATGACGAATTTACATGTATAGGTTGTTTTTTTTCCCTGCTTGACCGATAAGTGCCGGCCCGACGCTCTGCTGAGTTTCTACTAGACTTTCTAAAGGTTATTATCACTGCGATCGTTTGTCTAGCTCCCGTCATCGACTGTTAAACCTCCACGACACGCGGCGTACGACGTAACGCTGACAGAACGTTCGGCCGGCGCTTATCTGTCAAGCAGGAAAAGAAACACTCTGTATTACATTTTATCTTCTTTTAAATATTGTATGACAGCCCTATGATGGTCAGTTGTGACTGAAACATGTAGCTGCTCTTTTGGATAAACATAGTTGTGTCGCACGGACTGTTTATGTTGCTTATTGGAACTTGTTTCATTAAAATACTGTTTTTGGTGCGTATTCCATGCAGTTCATATGCACGTGCTCCACACAGCTGCACGGCTCCTGTCATGTTTACCCACACTCGCACACCGTAGCGGAACCGCGCTTACACGTTTGGCCCCTCACGTGCTCTCGCGGACAGAATGCCAGTGCTTTGACCTTGATTTACAGCGCGTACAAGTGTTACATCCACGTAACGAGTCTTAAAAACACGTGGATATTTTAAACTCGTAAGACAGGGGTAGGCCTACTTCAGAGTTTTTTTTTTTACATGGTGAAGGGCCCCGCAGCAGATGCTACGGACGCACCACAAGGCTTTTTGTGCAACCCTATGATGAAGATGAAGAGCAATTTTTTACCAAGTTTTACAAGTAATGGGGGGCACGCCGTGGCGCAGTTGGTTGAGGCACTGCGCTACAAACCGGAACGTCGCGGGTTCGATTCCCGATGGTGTCACTGGAATTTTTCAATGACATAATCGTTTCGGTCGCACTATGGCCCTGGGGTCGACTCAGCCTCTAACAGAAATGAGTACCAGGAATCTTTCCTGGGGGGTAAAGGCGGCCGGCGCGTAGGGCTGACAACCTTGCCACCTTCATGTGCCGATCGTCTAAAAATCTGGGAGCCTCAACCTCCTGGAACCCCATGGGCTGTAATGGGATTGCTTTTTTTTTTACAAGTAATGGAGCACAAGTGGAATGAAATTGACAGGGGAAAACCGACAACTCGGAGAAAAACCTGTCCCAGTGCCACTTTGTCCACCACAAACCCCACATGGACTGACCCGGGATCGAACCCGGGCCTCCGCAGTGAGAGGCAGGCGACTAACCGTCTGAGCCATAGCACGGTTTACTTCAGTGTTAATTAAGTTGTAGCGTATTTTAGAGACCTCGGCCTCTGCCTCGCCAATTTGCATAATAAAATACTGCGAATAGTGAGTGTGAATGCTTCCTCACTGCGCATTTGCTTCGAATGAGAGTAAGTGCAGGGCCTTGACTTCACCGCAGTAGGTGACCTATCTCCGACTGTGGAGGTGAATGTCAGTTGTGTGTTGCGTGCTTCGTTCATACAGTGTGTCCACAAAGTCCCTTCGGGGTTTTGAAAAATTGTGGCGCGCAAACAAATTGAGCTAGCCACATGCGGTTTGCGGCAGATTACAGTGAAACTCTGGAAGGTTTTTACTGACCTCAGTAGACCTCGATGTGGGCTCCCTTGGTAGCACGGAGAACCTCCAGACGATATTCGAGCTCTTGCCATGTTCTGTGGAGCATGTCCGCTGGAATAGCCGAGATCGCATTCCTGATACGGGTCTTCAGGTCATCAAGTCCGTTAACTGGTGTTCGGAACACATTGCTCTTGACATAACCCCACAGGAAAAACTCCAGTGGTGTTATGTATGGTGAACGTGGAGGCCAAGGCATTGGACCGTCTCTGACGATCCATCTTCCTGGAAATGTCCTGTCTAGGTACGCGCGTACCTGCATACCCCAATGAGGTGGAGCACCATCTTGTTGGCAGCAAAAAAACATCCACAGTTTCACTGTAATCTGCCGCAAACCGCATGTGGCTAGCTCATTTGTTTGCCCGTCACAATTTTTCAAAACCCCGAAGGGACTTTGTGGACACACTGTATATCGACACAGTAGCACTGGCGATGCTTCTGAATACGGCGGTGCGGAAGAAGCAGTTTTGATCACGTATTGTACTCATGAATAGCCGACCACAGCACTTCGCTGCAGGGGCGCGACCCAAGGGCGGGGAGGGGGGGCTTCAGCCCGGCAGCAGCCCCCCCCCCCAAAAAAAACCGAAATTTAAAAAAACACAGATTTTTTAGATGTTATGGTATCAAAAGTTTACATGATTTACCGTTCAGCTGAAGTCAGCCACTGAAATCAACTTATGACTAGTACATTAGATTTTGAAAAACAAATTAATAAAATTAAAAAAAACAATAAGATAGGACACTGTGATTGAGTCATGTAACATGTAGTTATATTTGTATGTATGTAAGTGCAGTTGCAGACAGTTATGTTGTACTTACGACATGATTTTTGTAGCATAAAGGTACAGGTAAATTCTCCCTAGAGCAGGCCACGAAGGCCCAGAGGGGTGTAGAGGTATAGCTCTACTCTTTCTTTAACCCTGGCACTAGATGGGGGTGGGTGGTCAACTCCACGCCTCGGCCGCTTTACCCCCGGGAAACAGACCCGATACCTATTTTATAGGAGGCTGGATTTTTATAACATAATTTTTCAAATCAAACATAACTTGAAATCTGTGGTCTTCTGGGTAATTACACGGCGTCGTGTGGTAATTATTTACCGACGTTTCGGGACAACGTATCGGTCCCATCTTCACGGGTCAAGATTCCAAGAGGAAAGAAAGCCTGTAACAAAGAAACTGGACAGCATAGCGGGGTTGGGAAACGTGCGATGTGACGTAACTTATATATAGCCTCAGGGTCAGCCCCCCCCCCCCCCAGCGAAAAATTCTGGGTGCGCACCTGGTTCGCTGTGTAAGTTATTGTAAATACTTTTGGTGCTCCACTTCAGGATGTGTCGGAGTTTGCTATTCTGCAATCCTACACAAATAATACCTTGAGACCTACCACGACCTCTTCCTTCCTCTTTACAACTGACTGCTAATCATCGTCTACGTTTGTTCGATTTTAATTAAACTTTGTATTCGATAGAGCTGTGTTAAATAAAGGAAGAAACAGGAAAGGCAACATGGCCTTTCGCACCAGGTACCCTATATATCAGTGGTTCCCAAACTTTTTCGGTCCACAGCCCCCTTGGTTCCATATACACACCCACAGCGCCCCCCTACCTTTTTTTAAAAAACATAAATGCGCTTTTGTTTCCACTTTTATTTTATAATTAAAAAACCGTTTAAATAAAATTAAAAGGGTTAAACTTAATGTTTTATGTGTTAATTAATAAATTAAAATTTATTATACTTTTTATGATTAACAGTAATTCATCTAGCAATAGTTTATTAAAAAATAATATGTGCTTGAATAAGATTCATAAATTAAAATACTAAGAAATTTAGTTTATTTTTTATCACAAAAATTACTTTATTTCAATTTTATTATAAAAATAAATGCACTACTTGTCTACTAGCGCCCCCCTGTGATAATAACAGCGCTCCCTTCCACCTCTCGTACCTATTAGTGCCCACCTCGGTAATCCCACCGCCCCCCAGGGGCGGTACCGCCCACTTTGGAAACCACTGCTATACATGAAGGGGATAACTCAGTCGGTAGCGAGACTGGGCTACTGGCTCGACGGTCCGGGGTTCGAATTATGCTATGGGCAAGAGACTTTTCTCGTTTCCACAACGTCCATACCGGCTCTGGGACCCATCCAGTGGGTACCGATTTTCGTCCTTTGGGGGTAAAGGGGCCGAGGTGTGATGACCAATCACCTCTCTCTAGCGCCGAGGTTAGGAATGAGTGGAGCTATACTTCTGTTCCCCCCATATTCCTTCATGGCGTGGACAGGAGCGACTTTACCTTTTACAGAATCAATCATGCTTTAAAATTGAAATTAATTTCAATTTTAATTTATATAAGATGCACGGTGAATACAATATTAAATACAATCATGCTTTATACAGGCAGGTGATATCAACATCTGATTTGAATAGCTAAAGTCTTCTACTATTTAACCAGCGTCATTTAAACTGTCGACTGTAAAAGAGCATGGAGGTGGTGAATAAAATTATATTCAAGAAGGCGCTTGTGGTCTGTTTCAAGACACTATCCCAGTACTTTTTGGAGGAGTCTGCGACAGTGACGAAGATCAACGGACAGGATATTTGGGAGCTCCAAAATAAGAATCACGAATGTTAACTACTCTACCGCTATGATTATAATTGAATGAAAGCTTTCGAGAAGCTTCATACAGAATAAATTTTGGACAGAACGGTTATAGAACGTTAGCCGACGAAATGGAAATGAGACAGGGGGCATTCCTTCACCAAGACCATCCACAATTTGACCAGTAATCTGTTCGTACCATAAACACTGCAAATCGAAACGTGACTGCTGTAAAAGTCTGATAAAAATGCAAAGTTTCCCCTGTGTACGGACTGAAGACATGCAGGGGAGAAGGGTATAGCTCCATTCATTCTTAACCCCGGCACTAGATGTGAGTGGTCTGCGACAAGACCAACCCGCTTTACCCCCGGGGAAAGAGCCTTTCTACCCACTGAATAGGAGGCTGGGTGGGCCCCAGAGCGGGTCTGGACGTTTTGGAGAAGAGGAAAAGCTTTAGCCCCTGCTAGGAATCGAATCACGATTTCTCGGTCGTACATCCTTATCCTAGTCACTACACCGAATACCCTACCACACTAACAGAAAGTTATTATTATTATTATTATTATTATTATTATTATTATGAAACAACTTGCTGGCAGGAGTGATGATACTCCTCTTCTTTCTACCCCGAGGGTGGCTTATGATGGTGACCATGTCGCTCGCAAGAACCGTGACATTGACCTACTTGGTGCCCAGTTGGAAGCCATCCGTTCAAACGGTGAGTGCCCAACAAACTGCTTGAAAACCTGTTCGACATTGTCCAAATATTATCTGATGAGATACGGATACTGAGAAAGGGTAATGAAAATTTTAAAGATTAAGCTGGATCATATCGCTGCCGCCGAGTGTCGCTGTCGTGTGCCCCTTAGTCTGGGGGCGACCTGCAGTGAAGCCCCTCTCCCCATCTGCTGCTCCCGGAGCAAACATGGTCAATTCCTACAGGGATATGCTAACTACTGGCTCCGTATCCAAACTCCAGCTAATCCTGCTAACCCTGGAGGAGTGCAAGTGACATCTACTAAGTTTCTGGTTCCACAAGCTGAGAACTGCGACGAAGGCTTCACTGCGGTAGTCAAGAAGAGGAGGAATAAACCGGATGGTCTTCCTAATTCTGGGACACACAAAAGTAGGCCAGCTATGGTAGGGGTCAGGAACTACTCCTGCTTCCCTGTAATAACTAAAAAAACCTAAATTAAAATCACTTTACTTATCGCACCTTGGTCCTGATATTTCAGTCCCAGATGCTGAAAATTTCTTACAGGGACATTTAAAGTTCTCCTCTCTTACTTGCACTATGTTGAAAACCAAATTTAATTCTTATTCAACTTTTCATGTGTCTGTTACCGAAGACGATTTTCCCCTCGTAAATGACAGTGGAGCCTGGCCAAACGGCTGCTTAATTGCACCGTTTTACGGGCGGCTTAGTCCTGAGCAGGTATAACTACTAACTAACAACTAACTCCATGGAGCGGAGTCCTTCTTGAGAAGCTAACAGGTCGTCAGCTAGTCAAGAAATTTCCCGCGTTTTGTGGAACCCGAAAGTTCATTACCGCACTCACAAGAGCCCGCCACCTGTCCCTATCCAGAGCCATATCAATCCAGTTCATGCCCCCCCCCCCCATCCCACTTCTTGAAGATCCATTTTAATATTATCCTCCCATCGATCTAGAGCACTTGTTCCCAAACTTTTTCGGTCCACCGCCCCCTTGGTGCCATATACACACTCACAGCGCCCCCCTACCTTTTTTAAAAAACATAAATGCGCTTTTGTTTCCACTTTTATTTTATATTTAAAAAATCGTTTAAATAAAATTATAAGAGTTAAACTTAATATTTTAAGTGTTAATTAATAAATTGAAATTTATTATATTTTTATGATTAACAATAATTCATCTAGCAATAGTTTATTAAAAAAATAATATGTGCTTGAATAAGATTCATAAATTAAAATACTAAGAAATTTAGTTCATTTTTTATTTTAAACACAAAAATTACTTTATTTGAATTTTATTATAAAAATAAATGCACTACTTGTCTACTAGCGCCCCCCCCCCCCTGTGATAATAACAGCGCTCCCTTCTACCTCTCGTACCTATTAGCGCCCACCTCGGTAATCCCACCGCCCCCCAGGGGGCGGTACCGTCCACTTTGGGAACCACTGATCTAGAGGTTAACGGAAACCATCTGTCCAAACCACGCGAAGTTGCTGAGGCTTTTGCTGACTACTTGAAAAGTGTCTTCAATAACCCCTGCCTACGTGACTCTACTGCTTCTCAGTACTCTCCTTGTCTTTAGCACCAGTCTGGCCAGTCAAGGCCATTAAGCGCTTAACCCTTCAAAATCTGTTGGAATTGACAACATACCTGCATTTATTATAAAGGGTTGTTCGGATATTTTTAGATATGTTCTTGAATTTAGTTTAAACCTTAGCTTATGTCAGCGAAGTTTCCCTACCCTTTGGAAACAGACTGCCGTTATCCCTGTTTTTAAAAAAGGAAACAGAGCTTCAGTGAGTAATTACAGGCCTATTTCTAGACCTCGGTGGACTAGTGGTTAGCGTGCTCGCCACTAGACCCAAGGTTCGCGGGTTCAATCCCGACCGAGGTCGAGGGATTTTTAAGGGTGATAAAAATCCGGAGCACCACTTCCTTCGGAGGGGAAGTAAACCGTCGGTCCTATGTCGTAGATTTACGGCATGTAAAAGAACTTTACGGAATAGAAATGTTCCGTAAGCTAAATTCAAAGCCTCCATTTCTCACCCAAGTCTCCTGACTGCCTGCCAGATGGCTCTGGCGGACACATCAGGATCGATAGAATAGTAGCGCGGCCAGTTTACCAGTCACCAACTGCCACGAATGCGCACGACTTAGTAACCTCGGAAAGAGGAGGCAAGAGGAGGCCCGAGGCTGTTGAGCCATGTTGATGATTATTATTATTATTATTATTATTTCTATACTTAATATATTTTCCAAAATATTTGAATTCGTCATCCATAACAGGTTTCTCACTATGTTAATTCCAAGTTTAATCCCTCGCAGCACGACTTTATGAAATCCAAATCCACTGCTACAAATATTTTTGCTTATCTAGACTCTATCGCTCCGCTGGTTTATTCCCACAGACAGGTCGATTCCATTTATTTTGACTTCAGCAACGCGTTTGATCTAGTTTCGCATGAGATGCTACTTCGAAAATTAAGTGACTTCGGACTGTCTGCCGGTTACCTTAGCTGGTTCCATAGTTACTTGACCGACAGAACATGTCCGTTACTGTGGAGCGCTTTCTTCGCCATATGAAGTGTTGTCTGGTGTGACACAAGGATCCGTTCTGGGGCCATTCCTTTTCGACATTTTTATCAACGATATGTGTGGTGTGGTCAAGTATTCAAATTGCCTTCACTTTGCGGATGACATCAAAATTTTTCGTGAAGTGAAGTCCCCTCGTGACAGTCTGTTACTACAAACTGATATAAACTGTGTTGGTGGATGGTGCATCTCTAATTTTATGAAGCTCAACATCAACAAGACTCGAGTTATCTCATTTTCTAGGAAAACTAACTTGCGCCTCTCTACTAATAGTACCAAAGATATAATCATGGTTTTCACAAAACCCGCCTTTTTGCATTATCTACGGCGATGATGATCGACGATGACGATGATGACATAGCACAACACATCAAGCGTTATCGTTCAAGATATATCAGAAATGTCTAAGTATTCATCTGTAATTCACATTTGTCTTAAACCCCGTAAATGACCACTAGTAAAACTATACCAACACATGCACTGTTTATTAAAACCTTAATAGTTTTAAAAAAATCGGCCCTACATATGTTTCGGCCAGTTAACTGGCCATCCTCAGGGGCAACTAGCGTTTAAAGCACAATCACGTTCATAGGTTTTACATGCGGTGTGTGGTTGTTATATGAAAATTAAAAAAACAATAAAGTTTTTCGTCGTAGGAATCACATGGATGTGATTCCATAAGACGAAAAACTTTATTGTTTTTTAAAAATTTATAAACAAACACACACCTCATGTAAAATTTTTAAAAAACAATAACGTTTTTCGTCGTATGGAATCACATGGATGTGATTCCATACGACGAAAAACTTTATTGTTTTTTAAAAAAAATTTATATAACAACCACACACCTCATGTAAAACCTATGAACGTGATTGTGCTTTAAACGCTAGTTGCCCCTGAGGATGGCCAGTTAACTGGCCGAAACATATGTAGGGCCGATTTTTTTAAAACTATTAAGGTTTTAATAAACAGTGCATGTGTTGGTATAATTTTTACTAGTGATAATAAACATGCACGGTGAGAATAATATTAAGCCCGTAAATGACGTTATTTCTTATATTTGTTATACTGCTGTAAGCTGTGAGACACACCGGCACATTGTTGCTTAGGAGACTGAGAACACATAGCACTGCAGGGAGATAAATCATGTAAATTAAAGACTATCGAACGTCTAATCGTATGGAATAATTTCTCGAGTATATAACTGTTAGAATATAATTTTCAACAATAACTTCAATTCGCCAACTGGATTGGTCACATTTTGCGTAGGAACTGCCTTCTAAAACACGTGATTGAAGGAAAGTTAGAGGGAAGGACAGAAATGACAGGAAGACCAGGAAGAAGACGTCAGCAGCTACTGGGTGGCCTTAAGGAAAAGAGAAGATACTGGAAATTGAAAGAGGAAGCACTAGATCGCAACCTGTGGAGAACTCGCTTTGGAAAAGGCTACGGACCTGTCGTAAGACAGACTGCAGAATGAAGAGGCTACGGACCTGTCGTAAGACAGACTACAGAATGAAGAGGCTACGGACCTGTCGTAAGACAGACTGCAGAATGAAGAGGCTACGGACCTGTCGTAAGACAGACTGCAGAATGAAGAGGCTACGGACCTGTCGTAAGACAGACTGCAGAATGAAGAGGCTACGGACCTGTCGTAAGACAGACTACAGAATGAAGAGGCTACGGACCTGTCGTAAGACAGACTACAGAATGAAGAGGCTACGGACCTGTCGTAAGACAGACTACAGAATGAAGAGGCTACGGACCTGTCGTAAGACAGACTACAGAATGAAGAGGCTACGGACCTGTCGTAAGACAGACTGCAGAATGAAGAGACTACGGACCTGTCGTAAGACAGACTACAGAATGAAGAGGCTACGGACCTGTCGTAAGACAGACTGCAGAATGAAGAGGCTACGGACCTGTCGTAAGACAGACTGCAGAATGAAGAGGCTACGGACCTGTCGTAAGACAGACTGCAGAATGAAGAGGCTACGGACCTGTCGTAAGACAGACTGCAGAATGAAGAGGCCACGGACCTGTCGTAAGACAGACTGCAGAATGAAGAGGCTACGGACCTGTCGTAAGACAGACTACAGAATGAATGAACTTCAATTCCCACTAACGTTGAAACTGATGCTTTATATTTTGTCACTTTATAACCAGCAAACTTCACTTGGATATTCCTGATAGGTTTAGCGTGGATGTTGTTAAATCTAATTCATGCATATAGCCTACAAAGACGTACTGCTCTTTATGTGTCTGAATAATACCAAGAGAACAACAAAGTTCAAATAAGGACAAATTAAATCACTGGCATGCAACTAAGAACTACCTTATTAGGAAAGGAAAATACAATAATAACAACAACAAAAATATAGTAACGACACAAAAGGTGATCCCTGCATAAGAAATCCTTCTAACTTTTAATTTGTTTGAGAAATGTTATGGCAGTTCATTTAAAAACAATTTTTCCACGTACGAGGCTGATGCATTTTTTCAAAGACAGACCACGTATGTACAGGGCTGAGGAGGGGTGTCACTTAACGTCTAAATATATTCCAGTAAATTTTAGACTGAAGATTCAAGTCTTCTATTATGTGACGCTGTAGTTCCCGTCGTTTCGAGTGATCGTAGTTCCTCCCTCTTCAGGAGCAAGCCGTCCAAGAAGAGCCTCCGAAAAGTCGGGAAGCACTCGCCCAGCGATACAGCGTCACTTCCCATAAGGCTAAGACTTGAATCTTCAGCAACACCGCTGTGAGAACCTTAAATGTCAGTTCCAGGTCAGCTGTCACTTAATGTGTTTTGCAGATAAACTTACGTCGCAGTTAACTGTGGATTCATTGCACTATGTCGCTTAACATTCACATATATATAGAACCGGGCAATGCAAACGTGTAAGACCTACATTCCTAATTCATTTTTAACGTCACTAATTGGCAGGGGCAATTGCCTGTAGTGGTCAAAATATTATATTGTAAATGTCAGACTTTATATTAATGTCCCTCCATCCTCCTTATACCAGATCATTATGATATTCTGGAAAATAAATGAACATATTCTATGTTACTGGAACTCAGCAGAGTGTTTTTCATATTAGTGACAAAATTTAATTATGTCCTTAATGAGTAGCAGAGTAGAGGTATTTTTTTTTCCAATGGCTCGATGGGGGCCTAGGCCGCCTCATTTTTCGAGGCTTCACGATCACACTTTTTAGACACACCACAGTCGGTAGGACTCCTCTGGACGAGTGATCAGCTCGTCGCAGAGACCTCTACCTGACAACACACAACACTCACAAGAAACACACATCCATGCCCCAGGCGGGATTCGAACCCACAATCCCAGTAAGCGAGCGGCCGTAGACCCATGCCTTAGACCGCGCGGCCACTGGGATCGGCAGAGTAGAGGTATACTTGTATTTAACAAGTAAATACATTTTATGTATATATATATATTACTATTTACGGTGATTGTAAAGTGTCGCTTCGTTCAATAATAGGTAAAGAGGTCGGGCTTTGCGCCAAGTACAGCAGTGGCACAGAAGGTGTTAACAGTACCGGAACAAGCTACGAACCTTTTCTGCTGCTCTGCCATGATGTCTTCAGCTCGCCCGCTCTCTGGCTACTGACTTGTCATCTCACTTAAACCACTCCACTTTCTCGCACTGGTAATGACTCCGTGACTCCGACAACACAGGCTGCACCGACAGATGGTGAAAGCACGTACCGCAACTACTCGCCTCGTTCATTGACGTAGCGTTAAAACTTGAGGGGAGGGAGAACGGCCGGAGGGGTGGCAGCGGCGGCAAAAAGTTTCATTAATACGGCGAGGTTGCATAGATACACAAAAACTGGTGTTTTGAAATTGAACAACATATTTGAATCAAAATTTGACGTTCTGACAGGGGTGCTGATGAAACTTTAGGTCTTCTGAAATATGACACGCTATCGATAGGTAAATGCCGATCCCAGTGGCCGTGCGGTCTAAGGCGTGGATCTGCGGCCGCTCGCTTGATGGGATCGTGGGTTCGAATCCCACCGGGGGCATGGATGTCTGTCTCTTGTGAGTGTTGTGTGTTGTCAGGTAGAGGTCTCTGCGACGAGCTGATCACTCGTCCAGAGGAGTCCTACCGACTGTGGCGTGTCTCAAATGTGTGTGACCATGAAACCTCGACGAAACGAGGAGGCCCAGGCCCATATAAGGCTGTCGAGCCATACCAAAGAAAAAAAAAATCGATAGGTAAATATTTGTCGAAGTTTCGGAGGAGCGTTCTACCTCCATCGTCAGGGTTTGTTCAGTCTAAGTAGAAGCACAAACGCTGAAGATGGAGGCAGCAAACCCCTAGGAAAGGTAGGTACCTACTTGCCATTGGACGCGGCGTCATATCCTAGAAGATTTCAATTTCAAAATATTTAACAGTTTTTTTTTTGAAGTAGATATAGGCCTTTACTTTTTTTTATTTTTTTATTTTTTATTTTTTGCTTATTTCACAACGCTTTCATTTGTAAAAATTAGACCTATATAGCGCAGAGAAATAAGATGAATGGTTAGTTGTTAATGACTTAGGAAGGATGTAGAAGGAAGCGTCGGGGATGATATTGAAGTTCTGCCTGGAGCAGATGGGGGACACCAAGAAACTCCCACACAGGATAGCCAGTCGTAGGGAAGAGGCCACTTCTGAGATGTGGAAGTAGGTGTTTTAGAGCAGCGGTATTCAACTTTTTTGTTCGCGTACCCGCAGATATAATTTCTCTTCAACTTTGTACCCCCAAAGTTGTTGGTGCATAATTAAAGTTATACACAGTCTATAATCTACATGTAAAATAAGTTAAATAAATTACGTCCAAAATAATGAGTTTTAAATGAGAAAAGGAGAGTCAAGCTGTTAAATAACAAATATATTATATGCACTATGTGGAATAAAATTAAACTAGCCGCCCAGATAAGAATCGCATAAAGGAGAGAAAAAAAATGGCGCTCCCAAATCGCATGTCCTTACGCCCGGTCTCTTGTGGCTAACCATAAATCTGGCCCTGATTATTCAGTGTTTATCATGAAATAATATATTTTTTTTAATTTTACGTACCCCCTAAGATGTCTTCGCGTACCCCCGGGGGTACCCGTACCCCAGGTTGAATACCACTGTTCTAGAGGATAATATTCATATTGGCCCTAAGGGACATTATTTTATGACCTTGTGAAGTGGATTTGACTGGCTCAGAGTATGCTTTTCCATGCTTGCAGGCATTTCAACTACAAGATTTCCAAATCTGTGATATATGTAAGTTATTTTTATTTGGGGTTGGGGAGTTGAAGAAGCAAACAATTTCTTGCCCCGGACCGTCCAACCGCAAGAAATTAAAATATTTTTATTTAATATTGAAAATAAATGAACAAATGTAACCTAAGTTGCCAATGTTTCATTATTGGTACTTGTTATGGCCCCCCACTTGGTATCTCAAACTGGGGAAACTGCAAATTTGCGGTTAGAATAGCAATTCTAACCGCAAAGATTGGCGTGAAAATAATTGAAGATGTTCTAAAAAATGACTAAAATGCTTTTCATGAATGAATTAGCAGATATTAATTAGGCCTACTTTAACTCAGCGGAGTTAGACAAATCTCGAGAAAAATATACTTCCATTTGGTGGATTTTATTTTTCACACAACGTTGCGCCTCTAAATTCTCCGCCAGATTGACACCACCGGGGCTAAATCATGGGAATACATGTATATTGTAATTTATTATAGACTTGCCATGTAATACTCGTAGGTACACGCGGCCATTTTTTCTTAAATTTTCATTCCTGCAATTTAGACTCGGGCAAGCTCTGAATCCAACATTATACAGGCGAACCCGGCTATAATACCCCTCGGTTAATGCGACACCTCGTCTATAGCGTCACATATTCTGTGGTACCAATTAATTCCTTACTGTAACCATAACATTATATTCGGTTAGAACAACGCTCGTTTATTCATTCATTCTGTAGTCTGTCTTACGACAGGTCCGTAGCCTCTTCCAAAGCGAGTTCTCCACAGGGTGCGATCTAGTGCTTCCTCTTTCAATTTCCAGTATCTTTTCTTTTCCTTAAGGTCATCCAGTAGCTGCTTACGTCTTCTCCCTCGACGTCCCGTCATTTCTATCCTTCCTTCTAACTTTCCTTCAATCACGTGTTTCAGAAGGCAGTTCCTACGCAAGGTGTGACCAATCCAGTTAGCCTTTCTTCGTTTATAACGACACAAAATATTCAGTCCCTTGCATGACGTTATAACCGAGTTCGACTGTATATATAAGACGAATGTTATGTGCCAGTCATAATAATATCGGATCCACCATCATGTGATCACGAATCTGAGACGGTTTCATGGTAAACTGTGTGAGACTTACAGGGAGGTCCCTGTGTCGAATCTTGGAAATGTCTAGCCTGCGGGAGTCTTTGTGTCCCTTTTAATGTTACTTGTCATGAGAACAAAACCGTAAGTCACAACATTCGCCGTTATATCCTGATTCACTTTATAGTCTGCATCGGCGTACAGACCCTCCCCAATTTAGGCAAGTACAAGTCACTCAATACCAGACTTACGCAATTTAAGAAAGTAATGAAATTGAAATGTCGACCTCGGTGGACTAGTGGTTAGCGTGCTCGCCACTGGACCCAAGGTTCGCGGGTTCGATCCCGAACGAGGTCGATGGATTTTTAAGGGTGATAAAAATCCGGAGCACCACTAGAAATGTTTCGTATGCCAGATGGCTCTGGCGGTCACATCAGGATTGAGTTGAACAGCGCGGCCAGTCGACTGGTCTCCGAACTGCCACAAATGCGCAGACCAAGTAACCTCGGAAAGAGGAGGCCCACATCACTTATCTTCACTACGAACAAGAAGATAAGTGATGTGCAGTGATAGTGACTTACAAAAATTATATGTTGTGAAAGTGAATTAGATGCATTGAGGATTGTGAACTCTTGACTGCACGCCTGATGATGGCACAGGAAGTGCCGAAACATGTGGGGACAGAAAACACTAAAACAGTGTAGTGCATTTGTTGGAATTAAATAATTAATTAATTACTGAAATGCACGATATATGTAATATAAAGTCTACGTATGTATGTTTGTAGGTAGGTACGTACGTATACATATGGACACCGGTATATGTCATGCGACATTTTATGAAGCAAGTGTGGACAAACGTGAAGATCTCGTGAATTTACTTGTCTCGTATCTAAATCTTACAGAGTGATTCCGGAGGAAAGGTCAATACTTTGGGAGGTGAGAGTGTCGGTCGTTGTGAGGAAGAGTTCAGATGAACATTGTCTAATTCTGAATGGTTACCAAGACAAGAGCTCATTGGCCACCAAGATCTCCAGACCTAACTCTGTTGTTAGAGTTTTTGTTTATGGGGTTAGATAAAGAGCGAAGTTTACAAAAGAAAGGTGGATACACGAGACGAACTGCTCGCTCGCATTTTGGATTCTGCCGCCCACATAAAGAAACGTGAAGATCAACACAGACGAACAACACGCGATCTTCGCAACGAGTTGCAAAGTGCAACGAGGTTTACGGTGGGATTTTCGAACATTTATCGTGAACTGTAACAAATATGTTATTTGTAACAATTTTTTTCATTCAAACATTAAATTAAAATTAAAATTAAATTAGCAGTAAGTAATTTCTCTTTCTTTCTTACCATTCACAATGCTTTTGTATTGGTAGATTCTAACAGCTCTATCTTGGTAACCATTCAGAATTAGACACATGTTCATAGGAACTTTCTTTGTCACAATGACCGGTAGTATCGTCTCCCAAATATTGACCTTTCCTCCTGAATCACCCTGTATAAGGCTAATTTTGTGACTGAAGTGTGTCAGATGTGGAATGATTAACCCTTCTGCTTAATCATACAGATGTGACTGCTGTAAAGAGAAGTGCAGCGCTGAAGATGAATGTGTAGATTCTTCCTTAAAGAGAGGACGACTTTTAATCAGATACCTGTAGCATCCTTACATAACACGCAAGAATGGACGCAACTGAGTTACAAAACACCATTGAACGATCACTGATAGGCAAATGAGCTTCAGCTTGTATTGCTGCATACGTAGTCTAATCGCCATGCAGAACTGCGAAACGTGGCTTCTGCCACCAACAACGTACTGCTTTGTCGTACCATAGTTCATGTGGTTTGTCACCGGCTACTCACCATGGGGGCCTCAGTGTCAACCCACTCCTAGAGACTGTAAAATAAAAGACAAAGCTTCAGCTGGCCGGTGAATTGGGTACTGTCAGGCGGAAGCGCCATAAAGTGCTAGAAATGATCCCCGTGTCAGGAGCCCAGACTTTTCATACGAAGTTCTTTCCGCCATTTGCGGAGACAGTCACAGTACCGTTGAATTCTGGAGTTCTGAAAATGCGACAGGATGACATCCCAGAAGACTGGCCCTGACAATTTTTTGTAGCTGATGACACATCTGTATTCTTATTGCATGCGTGTGATCCAGGACATTTGTCTGATAGCTAGATTTCAGACTGGCATTGATACACCCAGAATTCATAATCAGTAACATACCTGAAGAGAATGTTGTGGTTGTCTGTGAACGAAGGTTTAGAGAATTACACCAACATGATCCGTTTTTAGCACGTGTGGATTTCCTGGGGTGGGCCTACTCATCGCGTGTGCGCACACTTTTTGAAACTGGAAGAAATCAAACTATGGACAGTTCCACCACGTCGTTGACGCGAACGCGATTGTCTTCGTGGACTGTTGCTTCACCGTGTGGAGCCTGTGGCATGGCTCAGGATGTTAATGGTACGTCTTTCAGCACAGAGACACGAATTCGATTCCAGGCCGGCCTATGTTGGATTTGGGGTGGAAAAATTGAAACTGAGACACAATTGGAAGAACAGTAATGCTCTGATACATTATCTGGGACCACTTCATTTTAATAAGTAACATTTCAGTTAATTTTAGAGCGTTTTTCTTTACACGCTCTTTATTCAAAATATATGAATACATACTCCGTGGGACAACAGGAGATAAAACAAAGCCAGGAATGAGATCTGCGCTCTTCTGGGATATTACCCAGCTTTGAGTGGTAATTCTTTACCGAAGTTTCGGGACAACCAATCGGTCCTATCATCAAGGGTCAAGAAGTCCTTAAATGTGTTTGTAACTTGTGCGTTGAGTTGGTTTTATAAATGAATATTAAGCAAAATTCACGGAATGAATAATTTCAAAATAATTTTAAATTATTAGTATTGTATTATTATTATTATTATTATTATTATTATTATTATTAAGTTCACTCAAATAATTTTCATTGTTATTTGCAATGATTTATTCATTCAGACATTTTTTAAACGTTGCATTCTTTTTTTTTTTCAGAGTCGTGTTGTAGTTCAATGTGTACTGTTCCATGGTTCATACATTTTACAGTGGTGTTTCTGGACGATGACTCACACCAGTTTATATTGGTATATATATATATATGTGCCAACGTTTCGGAGGAGTATACTGCTTCCATCTTCAGGGCAGTCCAAGTTGGACCTTGCGGCATATGTTAAAAGACGGGGCTTCTTCATCATTTAGGCGTTTTGAATGTTGATATATTGCTAAATTATAATAAATAGTAAGCAGCTCCAAAGTTGATGTCTAATTTTTATTTTCTTTAGTAGATGGAGACGGTGAACACTGAACAGGGTCCCAATGAACGGATCTTGACTGTTTGGGGGTCCAAATGAACGGGACCCGTTGAAAGACCCGATTTGTACTACATCGGAGTCTATACTAGATAATCTGTGATCGGAGTGAAGTAGATATGCTGCAATCGTTCTAATTTGCATGTCATGTGCATACAGGATTCCGAGTATTGATAAATTATTTACATCTTGGTATTACTGTATTTGAGTAAAGTTTCGTTGGTTTTAATTACGGCTGCTGATTTTGCTTTTCTCATTTTTTTTACCTTAAAAGCCGCATTATGAATTGTTTTGAGGATGTGGCGAGTGGCGACACTGACGACGGAAATAGAAATGCGTTGAATATATAAATGGCGGTTTTGGTGGTTGTTTACAAAGGTTGTTGATTTTGTGTGCGTCACTGAAAGTGTAAACTTTGACTACATACGTTCATACGGAATGTTTTTGTGTTGAATAGTGTTTAATTGCAGTATATTCGAATTATATGTTGTTTATGTTCGTGTCATCGTAATGTCAGTATTACTCTTGTGAAGGCGTGTCCTAGGTAGGTTCGAAGCACTGACGAGATGAATCATTGCGGTATTCATCTTACACATATGTTTTTCATGGGAAGTTAACATTGAAAAGTTCTAGTAAAAATAAGGCAAACGACCGTATGCTGCTAAGTATTTTCTTCAGGCTAGTGCAAGGAATGTTACGGACCTGTTTGTCATAGTTGAGATGTTTTTATGTTAAGTGCCATGCCTGAAGTGTCGATGCGTCAGTGTTACTTATGGGGATACATGCAGAGCAGAATTGTGTATGTTCCTTCCAGATATTTGTCAGAATTGCACATTACACTGGGCCATAGTCACGTGCCACATTATTTATGATTCATGTCAGCATACCATTGGTTCTCGAACGTTGGTTTATTCACCTTTCAACCACCTGACGCGGCTGGTAGGCCGAAATAATTTCATTGTATTCAGTCTCCGTGAATGCTCGAGATGATATATACCACTGTTAACTTCCACTTGTAACCCAGAGCATCATCATGTGATGTATAATCCACTGGATAAATCAGTATGCAGTATTTCGCTGTTTTATGAATATGTGACTCTGCAATCTATAGCCTGTGAAAACATTTTTCATGGTTGGTACTTCAACAGACGATAATGCAGAGGTGCCTTTACCATGAAGGCAAATGGCATAATGGAGGTAGAGTTATAGGTCCACTCATTTTTAACGTTGGCATCTAGGCGGAGGTGAATGGTCAGCTTGATTTCTGGCTGCTTTATCTCCAGGGATAGAGCTCCTGGTACCCACTGAATAGGAGCTTGGGTGGGCCCCAGAGCTGTTTGGATACTTTGAAGAAGAGAAACATCTTGGCCCTATTGGGAATCAAATCACAATTCCTTGGTCATCCAGCCCATAGCACAGTCATTATACCATCTGTTGTCCTGCCTTCCACAGGTAGTAATACATCTTCTGAAAGTTTGTGATGCCCTTTCATTGGCCTTAGAAGCACAGTTTCAATCACATTTCTCTTCATATTCAGCACATTTGACTTCTAGTATAAATTTGAAATTAAGTTGTTTACAAATCTCTAAATGAACAAGGTGAATTTGTTGTGAATATTTTTGTATCAAACAGTACATATTTCTTAGTGTAAATTATCTCTATTTTCCAGGCTTTTAAAATAAAATTATAATTATTGCAGATTCAGGTCTGCTGGGTTGTTAAGCTGAATGGCAGGGATATTTCTTCCCAATGTTTTGAAGGAATGTATCGCCCTCATCTTCAATGGTCAAGGAGTTCTAGGACTGTGTGACCCTTGAAGATGAGGGCTGTGCATTTTTTAAAACTGTTGATATTCAGTAACCTTGCTGCGACAAGCCAGATGACCTGAATCCTCAACATAATCGCTGTGATAACTCACCTCACATAATTATTATATATATATATATATATGTATTTCAGAAAAGAGAATGGAGTTACTTTCATCTTCCTATGTTACAAGAATTTTATTTTTGACTTGGATTGCTCTGACCTTGTGTTTTGGAGAAATTCAAATAAAGAATGAAGATATTGGTGCTCCATTGGGTTTGGTGGGTTGTTTTGAAGAGAATCATGACTACCATGGTCTTCCTTACAATGTGACAAACTCAGCAGGACCACTCACTGCAGAGTTATGCAAAGTGGCTTGTATGGACCAGTTTTTCAGGTAAATTTCACCTTTGTTTTTGTTTTGTATGACAGTGTGACAGTCACCATGTTATTTTAATGATAATGTCTGATTAACATCTGTTCTTGCCACAGTAGTATATGGGTAGATTGGGTAGATTGCTTTATTTTTTGGGCATGCATGCGCTACTAAATGTAGTGTGTATTTTGTCTTTTATGTGCTTGGTTCATGGTTTTAGTTTTCTCTGTCTAGCTGAATACTGACAAAGACATGACCATCTGTTTTTGAGTATCCAGAAGTCTTTGTACTAGTCTGAACATCTCTTGAAGCATCATTATTTTCTGCTATAGCCTTCAACAGTACACTACTCAAAAATTATTGAGGGTGTTTGCCTCAGTATCATGATCTGTTGCTCACAAGGCTTATGCAGACTTGCATTTCTTACTATCCTTGTAAATGTGGCCTTACTTCTATCACATGCAGCTTTGTCATGTGATGTTGCAGAGTAGTTTTATTCAGTGTTGACACCAATATACTGTTGTGATAGAATATGTTAATGAAAGTTTTTTTTTAAACAATGGACAACACCATCAGAGAAATAATACAAATGCAATGTTCTGTAAGTATTTTATGTAAGACTTATCTCATGTTTGTGAAAATACACCTGAAGATAGTCTGAGTACAGTTTGAAACATCTCAAGTAAATACAACACACTTATATGTTGACATATTTTGTTGTGTTTTATACTAAAAATAAATCTTGTTTATTAAAACTGCAGCATTATCGCAAACGTGAAGCTGTGTAATTGTTCATTTTCTTCCTGGAATTTTATGACTCAAATTAATTTTATTTTGTCCTTACCACTTGTTGCAGTTGAGTAGTTAGCACTGTGGTTGGCTGAGGTGTTTGCGGTTTCACTCAATTCCTCTAACTAATTGTTTGGATGGTCCTGTATAACAGGACTAATGCACTTCCATATCCTGTTTTGTCATTCGTATTCTTCCCATTTAACATCATGTGAGTTTTGCAGTTACAGAAGCATAACTTAATAAACTAAATGAAACAGCTATGATTATCAATTGCAAAACTGAAGTTAAATTACACACACACACAAACACATGCACAATGTAAAATCACCTTTGTTCACGGAAAATTCACGTATCTATGTATGTACGAGGGTTATCCAGAAAGTAAAGATACAAAAGCAATAAAATTTTTTACAAATATTTATTAACAAAATCGAGTGAAAAAACTCTTAACACATACCTTTAGCTATTTTTCAACATAATCACCACCTTTGTCAAGGCATTTGTTTAGCCTGGGTACGAGTTTTAGTATTCCGATGTCATAGAACTCTGCCGCCTGTGCACGCAACCACGTAGTGACTTCGTTTTTCACCTCTTTGTCTTCGTGAAACTTCTGGCAGGCCAGATGTTTCTTTAAATGCAAAAACAAATGGAAATCGCTGTGATCGAGGTCTGGGCTGTGAGCGGGATGGTCTGAGGTGATTTCCGTTCCCCTCCCACCCGTGTTGTGTCTTTACTTTATGGATAACCCTCGTATGTATGTATGTGTATCCATTAATATATATATATATGGAATTTCCATGAACAAAGGTGGTTTTATGGTGCGTGTGTGATGCCACATCTTATTGTTGCATTGCATGCCGTTCTGATAGTCCAGTCCAGCCTCCTCCTACTCGTACATTACAAACTACACAACAGTTGTTTGATTACAGGTATGCTTTCTTCAAGAATGCACAAGCTTGTTATTGTGGTGGCTCATATGGCAGATATAGACCCGCAGAATGCCCGAAATTATGTAGAGCAACTGATTCAGCATCCTGTGAAGAAAGTGTGTCTAATGCTGTGCTCGACACTGGATGGATGGGTATGTTGTATCCTGTCATTGTGATGTCACAGAAGAAGACTTGTGATGTTATGCAGAAAATACTGGTGATACGGGAGGAATGTAAAAGTTGCTGGTAGTTGGATGGGGAGGAAGGGTTATTGAAATAGGGATGTTAGGGAATGAAATAAGGATAAAATTTTAGTTTGTTTGCTAAATACATATGTGTAACACTGTAACCTTCTGAACGCTCGATGATGCCCAGGCCGTTCAGTTCACATCTGGGATTTGCTCCTTGTAAATGTTTAATACCAAAATATGCACTAAATTCTTTACCATTAAAGTGTATCAAGATTTTTAAGAAAGTGTTTGTTTTATTGTAACCGCAGCTTGTGTCATTGAAGCTTGGTTGTCTTCATGAGATGTCACTGTACAAGCAAAGAACACAGTATATAGTTGTGCAGCCACCCTTATTTGTTCAATTTATTGCTATAATTAGACTGTTACAAATTTTATTCAGGCACAGGCAGCCACCATAAAAGTTTAGTATTAAAATTTTAATTTATAGTAAACAGTGATGAATTTATTGAGTAACCCCATGCACCTTCAGTGGGTAATGATCATAATATTATTTATTTTCATAGAGAAATGTGTCTTGTATATTGTGCCTCTTGATACATTTCTTCGTGTTGCTTGCTGATGTTGTATCTGTTTTATCACACGTTCATGTTTAGTATGTTTGTAAAGGGAGATGTACTGAAGGTGACCAAGCTTAGTTGAAATGTGATGACATTACGATGAGATGATACTTGTTTTCAAAAATCTTGTTATGCTTTTATTTTTATATCACTGTGTAATTGATATAATGTTGTAATGGTATAAAGTTAAATGTAAGAAAAGGGAAATACGTAGTGTTAGTGACAATTGTAAAATCCAACCCATCTTCTTTGTGGAAAGTAAGCAGTTAAGCAGGATAGAGACAAGTGGCAGGGTCTTGTGAATGCGGTAGTGAGCCTTCAGGTTCCATAAAATGCCGGGAATTTCATGGCTAGCTGAGCACCTGTTAGCTTCTCAGGAAGGACCCTGCTCCATGGAGTTAGTTAATTGTTAGTTGCTAACTGTCACGACCTGCATAATTTACAGTGAAATCTTATAAAATCTAATACTGCACAAATTTTCACTGTCAGATACATTAATATCTTCAGGGTGTACGTAGATGTTAGTTACTCTGCCTTATTTTAAGACTCCTGATTTATTTTTAAAATCTGTGTCCCTTAAAAGTTGTTGTTAAGAATGTTTTACCATAATATTAAATCATGACGTTTCCTGATATTTTAGTTTGTCTCTTACCTGCACAGTTCCTGGCCCACCTGCATCACTAGAACTCTATAATGCCACAGACACTAGTGTACAAGCAGTGTGGACCCCTCCAGTTGCCCTTAATGATGTATTCAGTGACTACATTGTTGTGGCAAATGCTATAAATACATTTTATACAACCAACCAGTTGGAACCTCGACAGTGGGTGTTCCCCAATTCTACTTTAAAAGCTGGATTACCAGACCTCCATCCAGGCACCCAGTACAATATATCTGTGGCTACTTCCTCTCAGCATGTAATTGGAGTGAATATAGCAGATACAATCTGGACAGAGATAGGAGGTAAGCATGACAATTATGTGTACTTGTATGTCAGCACTAAGATACTTGTGTCACTGGGCTGCGTAGTGCTGCTTCCTATGGATGGTTGTATGAGAAAGGCAGAGATATATGATAGTGTGGAAGGATAATTAACCCTTTGGCACAGACAATCTGCTACTGACGATGACCAATTATAGCTGTTCTTAAGCAACCCGTATTTAAATTCCAGTCTTTTAGACACTATGCCAGGCATTTAAGTCTGGTGCCAGAGGGTTAAGTGCAGCTTCAGGGAACAAAGTGTAATATAGCTATTTACATCCATTGTAACAACTTGTGAAGGTGAAGGTGTCCCTATGCGCGCCTGAAGGCATATAGGAGGCTGGAGGTGTAGCTGTACCCTTTCTTAAACTTAGCACTATATTGAGGTGAGTGGTCACCTTCATGCCTTGGCTGCACCCAGTACCTGCTGAACTCAGAACTGCCGAATTTGTGTAATACCCCAACCAAAGTCAATGAACTGTAGCATCTTCAGAATATTGCCAAGTTTTGCTCAATAGTCTGAGTCCCTGAAACTGAAGGCACATCCTGAAATTTTTCTTCACCTGTTTTGTAATTGTCAGTGCCTTTATTTGCTGTGTCTTGCTGTCACCAATCCGAAAACTTTCATTAGTAATGTATAATTATTCGGTCAGTTCGTTTATTAGCTCATCCCAGCACCAATATTATTTAGGTGTTATGTAAGTGAAATTAACCCGTCATCTTGTGTTAACATCAAAGAAATCTTGCCTTATAATCTGCTTCAGTATTGTTGGAGAAAGACAGGGAAGATTGTGATGATTGTATGTAGGAACTGTCTTGGTCAAAATTATTATTGGAATCCTAAGAACTGCTTTTGAATGCCACCATACTTTTATTTCTATATCCACCGTATAACCAGGACACAAACAGCTTCTGAGATGTCCCCATTAGTGAAAGAGCATGCAGGATTTTAAGACAAGGGTGTGTCACCATTCATAATACAGTGTTGTGCCATGTAAGGTGTATATTCTTTCCAGAATGAATTGTACTGATGTCATGAGACTGGTTTGAGCTATACCATTCACCTTTACCTCCCCCTCTCTACCTGCCATCCTTACGGTTTTTACGGTTTTTGATCTTTACCATGTAAGACTGAAGGGTATTCTTATGTGGGCTTCCAATGTGACAACATCTTCAAAATTTTGTCTCGGCATGCTTTTCTAAATTTGGTTTTGGTACACCAGGAAGACATGTCAGAGTCCCTGGCTTGGCATCCTGTGTTGAAGTAAGATTTGGTTTGTGTTGTGTGTTATTTCTTTTGTGGTTTTGTGGACCGTGACGTCAGCCAGGTTGTGTTGTTTACTGAGTTAATAAAAAGGAGTAAGGGCTTTAAATGTGGCATCTTGTAAGTACACATATGTTGTAATATTTATATAGTAATTTATGTTTATTTTAAATTTTGTTATATTTAAACCCTCGTGGCTCTATTGAATTGTTTCACTTGCTTTCCGTGGCTGCTTCCACTCTCTTGATTGGGATAAGGAGAGATAACGGGGGCAGTGTTAAAAACAGTAACAAGTTTAATTACAAAGAGTAGACTAGAGGAATACACACTCTTTGTAGACTAGTTAAACTGAACACAACTCGATGGAGTACTTTTATATTGTCTCAAAATAAACTTGTAAGCATGTGTATTCCAACTCTGATAATGAAATAGTAGTGTACATTATAGAAATGTACGTCTGAAGAAATGTTTGCTGCCATATATACATACAATAGTGAAGGCTGGTTTTGTCAGTAATTACTTATTGACTTGCATGAGTTAAATCGCATGTCTGTAACTCCTTAATACAAATACAAGCAAATAGCATCAGAAATCCCTTCAGCGTGAATAATATGCATTCCAAACTTCAGGGATTCCTTCCCGTACACTATGCCATCTGCCCGTATTTCATCCAGTATCATATTTAACTTACTGTCTGGACATGTTTGTATATTGAAATGGTGGTATTATTTTTTATTCTTCTCATGCTATTTTTTATGTTATGCACAAAGTAACCATCTTATTTAACCTGTTATGAAATGTAATATTAAAGTCATATTTGAACTTATGTGAGCTCTTCCTTGTGAATTTTCAGAACCTGAAGAGCCCACAGTACCTAGAATTATAAAGAGAAACAAAGGTCAGGTTGTGGTTGAGTTGTCACCAGCGGTAAATGAGAATGGTCCAATTACAGCTTATCGTATAGTAGTGGTTTATGAGACTGGACGCAGTGCATTCAGGAAAGATATGCTAACATCGTTTGAAGAGGCTCAGTCTGAAGGATTGCCCTACTATATTGCAGCTGAGTTAGATCCTAAGGTAAGATAAAAGACCCTCTTTTCTGAGGTCATGTAAATTTAGTGCTCAAGTACAAGGCTCATAAAACTTTGCTTCATGATTCTAGGATCTCAAAGATGAATTTGTGGTTGGTGATGGCCGCACATATGGAAATTATTATAATCCACCACTGCCACTAGATAACAACATTCATGTTACACTTGGGGTGGTGAGCAGTTTGAACAATGTCACCAAAGTTACATATGCTCAGTTGGGCTACATGGTTCTGAATGTAGGAACTAACAGGCCAGGTAAGATGGAGTCACTAACCTGTATGTAAACAAACCCTAACGAAATGTTCCATACTTATATCTTGAATTGTAATTTAAATATATACAGTACTTTGTACAAATGTGTGTTCAATATTTTGTGTATGTGACCAGAGTTATGTGAAATGTGATGACAACCAAAATGTACAAAAAGATTTTTAGAAATTTATAGAAAGAAGCTGTGTAATCCAGTTGTGTATAATATCAAAATTCAGTAGTGCAGTTTTATCAGTCTGTCATATCCATTTTGCTTTTTATAACATGTGTATGACTGTAATAGTATGATCTGTTTTGCCATTTTAAAGTCCGGCATTGTTAGAATTTAATACTGTGGGTTATTTAAAAATGGATGCAATTCTGACTGCCATTAAACTGTAAGCTTGTTGCTGTCTAAGCCTGCCGTATTGTGAGCAGTGTGTAATTGTGGATCTTACAGTTCCAGATCCTGGAGGCTCTGGGTTGGTTATTGGGCTTTCTGTAGCCATTGGTGTGTTTGGATTCCTACTCTTGCTGTCAGTGGTTGCTTATTGTATGCTTCCCAGGCATCTGGGCAGGCGCAGGCAAAATTCTGATCACCAGGAACTTTCTCTGCAGGGACCCATGATTGAAGTAGTAAGTCTTTGCCATAAAAGGTTGCATTTCAGTCCCACACCCCTTACAGTGTGTAATCCTAATTGTTGTCCTTATTTGTAGGAACCAAATGGCTATGTTCATAATGGTTTTATACCTGAAGAAGAGGACATAAGAGTGAATCACTATGAAAACCTGAAGCAGCAAGTATGGAACATACCTCGTAACTTTCTGGATGTAAAATCAGACATTTTGGGCCATGGAAAGTATGGAAATGTGATGAGAGGAACTGTTCAGCAGAGGGGCTTTCCTGTTCCAGTTGCCATCCACACAATAGCAGATGGGGAGTTACCACCTGCTGAGAAGAGAGCGATGTTGCAAGACCTTGGCGTGTTGATACGGCTTGGCGTTCATGCAAATATAATAAGTCTTGTGGGCACATGTGAAAGTCCGGACACATTGTTTGTTGTGTTTGAACATCATCCTGCCAGTTTGAAAGATGTGCTGATAGAAAGTCGTTGCTTGGAGCATTGTGCTACCCCATTCTCCGTCCAAGTTTCCATATCGGATACAAGTCGTTCCAGGCACCGTATATGCTCCCTAGCTGAAAGCCAGGTTTTGGAAGCAGCTGTTGGCATTGCACGAGGAATGGATTACTTGACCTCCAAGAAAATTACTCATACACAACTAGCAGCTAGGAATGTGTTAATGGCAGATGGTATAGTACCCAAAGTTACAGGCTGTGGAATTGCTCGTTATAGTAAATACAGAGAGGTGAGGCATCATATTGTACTTAGTTATGTGCATTATTCAGTAGACTAATCAAACAGCTTTGTACGTGAATAGTAATTTTGCTTTCAGAATCCTGATTACACCAGATGGACAGCTCAGGAAATTTTCCGAAGCAGGCCACACGTGAGCAAGAGTGATGTGTGGTCTTTTGGTTGTGTTCTTTGGGAGATCTGTGCACTTGGTGAGTTGTAAAACCCGTGCCTTCATTAATCTTCTTATGCACTCTTTTAAGACAGATATAATGTGAAAAAGCCTCATAAATTTGTTAATTTCTTATCAGTATATTTGAGCTAAATATGTTCAACTTGTGATTTCTTCATTAGTTTTTATATGTCTGAGACTACATTTTAGTTAAAAAAGTGTGTGTTATTAGGTGGGACACCTTATGCTGATGTTGCCACTTGTGAAGTTGGCAGTAGGGTTATGCGAGGACAACGTCTTTCTCAGTTGCATTGTATTGATGATGACCTGTACCAGTTGATGCTTCAGTGCTGGCAGCTGGACCTGGATGAGAGACCCACGTTCCGAGAAATTGCGCATATATTAGAGAACATGTTGGAAGATAGCACGGTAAGGATGCATTGTAGGAGGTGCCCAATAAAATTCATATAATTATAAAATGAATAGGAAAATTATATATTGTCTTTGTCTGTTTCCTTTGGGTGGTTTTCTGGCTATGGCCTCCCCGCACTGGGTTTTCAAATCAGTACCCTTTTACAGGGTTGTGTTGTTAACCATGTGTTGAACCCCAGACCTGGAGGACCAGGATTTTATTTTTGGGGTTTACTACCCTGGGGACATGCTCTGTCTGGCTCCTCTTTGAGGCCTGTCTGGCTTCAGTGACCCTGCTAACCCAGCTGGTAGTTACACTACCACCAGCATAGACCTCAGCTTTCTTGAAGCACATGCTTCTCCTTGCCCAACCCTACATGTGTCTTCATAAAGGCAGTGTCCCCTGGGGAGTATGTTTATCTAATTTTGCAAATTAATTCAGGTCTTTCAGACTAGAAATGTTATGGCATGTGTTATAATAGAACCCATTTTACCACACACACAGTAATCTGTACAAGCTGACAGGCACACAAAGTACCATAAAACACACACAGACTCAAACATTAACTCAATGCGGTGCCTTGCACGTGAATCTCTCTGGTTCACTGACAAACACTGGGTCATGGTAATAGTTACAATTAGCTTTCTCTGGAACTGACACATATATATATTTTTTATATGGGGATTTATGCAAAGTGTATGCAAAATACTACTTGCAATAAATTAGCCAGACTTGAAACCAGGATCAGATCAGAGCTGCACTGCTGTAGAAACCTCAAAACCCACATTTATAGTTGTTGGTGCATAGTGCATATTGCAGTATTAAAATTTTCTTGAGTTGTTATTTAGTGTTATTTTTGTTAGATTTTATAACCTCTCAGGTGTTGGTATAAGTGTGAATATGATTGGTCCATTGCAGAGTCTTGTATGTGTGTCGCACGCGCACATATATGCATCACTGTTTTATAAATGAAACTTCTGTCCCTTATCCATGCCATCTGTTCCTCCAAATTTTATAATCCTCTCATTATCTTCCCCTCCCCTCATTTATACTATTTTCCGTATATCTTCATAGAATGGATCCATCCCCGATTAAGAGACTACAGGCATGTGTTATTTAATTAATTTTCTTTTTTCAGATTCATTTGAACTTCGAGATGTATGCTGGCTTCCATTATGAACAGTACATACCTGCATTAGAGCTGACTGAATCTTAAATCATCTACTGCTGACAAATCAGACGGTGAAACAATGCTTATTTTCAAACGTGTGAGGCTTTGTTTTATTTTTTATATATAAAAATCCTTTTTGTTACAAGATATTAACTAGTATTAACAAGGGTAAGAGGCATCAGTAAAGGGTAACATACAGATGTGCAGGAACTTAAAAGTTGAGATCAAACTCTTTCTTATTTGAAGTAGTGTACAATTTAAGAAAAATAAGATATTATGTTTCCCTATTAACAGAACTTCCCCAATCAGCATTGATATTAGAGTGAAATTGCCATTTAATGAATCTCCGGGAGAATAGCGTTTCTTCCACTAAATCAAGTTTATGCAAGAAAAAAATACTCATCTTTTAAGACTTAATGTATGTAATTAGACAGTAATTTCTTTGTACAAGTCCATAACATGCCCACCCTCCCTGCTGTCCTTCCCTAAATGTTGAGGACAGTTGTTCCACTGAGGCCCTCTCCTCCATAGCCATCTCAGTGACTTTATGTTTTTAAGTTGGTCTTGATGATATTGTCTGACCCTCAGTTAAGCATGACAGCCATTTATTTCACAGCTTTACATGTCCAACATCTCCAGTTCTCTATACAGAGCCCTGGATTCAGGTTGCTGGTCAATTGTAGCAGCTGATTAGTGTCTTGGGTAATATTGTCCCTTGTCCTGAGAGAGCTACTTTAACAGGTTTGGGAAGGTTTTTGTCATTGCTTTCCCTGGATCTGTGTTATCAATGGCTTTAGTCAGCTGTAGACTATATTGTTGGCCAGTGTGTGCGCGCATCCTTCCAGCCTGTGAGTTTTACATGTGTTTGTTCCTCCTTGGAGGTTTTGTGAAGCACTCTTTTCAGTGTATTGAAGGATGAGTTCCTGCTCTTCCTCTGTTAGCTTGTCTTCAGGATACTTTTCCTGGAGGATAGCTACCTTGGTATTAGTCGAGGTCTCCTTATAGGTCCCTGGTCGTCATGAGTCTGTAGGCATTTTGGGATGATTTACATTCTCAGTGGGGGGTACTCCTCACACCCCTTGCCCTCTTTGAGTCTCTGTTTTATTCTGTATTTTAGAAGACGGTGTTAAGGTGAAGGTTCATCAAATAAGAAGGTTCTTCAGCCACATTTTGTTCACATCCTCTCAGCGTTATAATATATGCTAATCTTCTGTTTTTCACTGCAGCCTGACCCAGTTTCTTTGTAGCATAAGTAGTGTCACTCATGAAGACACTTGCACTGCAATTAAGACCAAGGGAGAATGCCGACATGAATCTCTTGCTTTCTACTTTGACAGTAAGCACAGTTCCGCAACAAGCACTGGATATGTTACAATGGGTATATATTTCTTTCTTATCACTCTAGTGCCATTATTTGTGAAGACCCCAGATTTAATAACAGATCACTAGCCCATCATATTGGGATTTAAATCTCAGCATTTGTAATCCTGCAGGTCAGCTGAGAGGGTGTGAAGTGTAATATTTTGTATGTTAAAATTTTAAGATCCTTGAAATGGACGTGCTAATGTAGATTTAAGTTAAGCATAGATTTTTCCACACTATGAAATGCTACGCTTTTTGTAAATAATTACTTCAGAAGATGCTGGATGAGGTATCTTCATGTAACACTGACAGAACTCACCAGCAGAAGTGGTGAACATGCATGCACATAAATTGCTCCCATTCTAGTTTTCCTGCAGTCCTGTATTTTAATGTAGAATATTTTGTTAAAATCAATTTTTGTGCCAAATGAATTGTCCTTTTTACTTTCATGTCCTTTTGTTCTGTATGCAAAATGTTACGTTGTATTCTTGTAGAAGCCATTTCGGTCTTGGCTACCTGTTTTAAGATGTTGAACACTGAAGGAAAGAAATTCCTTTCCTTGGATGGTACAGGATGCTTATTTGCCTAGCATTTTGTAACTAGTTGACAGCTTTATTTGCCAGTGCAATTTGACACTAACTGAGACAACTAGCTCATTTTGTTTGACACTGTTTAGAACACTGATATATATTCCGAGTGGGTTACTGTAGCTACAGTGTCCTGGATGTGCATTAAGGAGGTACCTGGTTTGAATATCTACAGGTTACTGGTTACCCTTACTGTTTTTTTGTACTTACTTTTCCTCATTCTCTCAAGGTAAGTACCAAGATAATGCTTTGAAAGAGACTGACTGCTTCCTTCCAGATCCTTGCCAACAGCATAAATAAATCAGTCAACAGTCCTTTCAAAAAATCAATAAGATGGGATTTCAGGTTCACAACTTATAAATAAGGTGGCTACATGTTTTGGCCACCATCTAACCAAACATAATAACATTAAAATGTGCATGATATGTAGCTAATGTCAGTGCCTTGTAATATTTGAATGTTTTTTACATTGTAAGTTTTATACATAAAATAGTAAAAATGTGTATTACATAGCTTGGTTTTTTGTTTTCTGTTTCTAAAACTATTTTAAGTCAATTCAAATGAAAATATGAAGATACCATCATTAGTGTGTATGTATATGTGTTATTTTTATATTTTGTTAAACAATTCTTTTCTTGCATCAAAAGGATATACTGTATTTGTATTTTGGCTGAAGTTTGTGGGCCACATGAAGTGAAGCTTGAAATATACAAAGATTTCTCAGTACTTGAAATGTCTCTGTAATCAATTTTTGTTCAGGTGTAGTACTTAGTCTGTAATGTGTTTGCAAAATAGTGCAAATTGACCACATACTGTGCATCATTTGTACAAAATACAGTGTAAGAAGGTTATCACACAGTCTTTAAGTTTAAGCTGCATTTGAGTGCTGTTGTTGTTGAACCAAGAAATACACTTAAAGTTTGTGCTGCTTAATTCACCTCCAAACGCACCGAATCTGGTCACTTGAAGGTTATATAGAATGAGTTGGTATTTATTGCCATCATTTAGGAAACATTTGCAAGTAATACAGTGCTTGCATACTGTAAAGGGGGCTGAATGACTTAATTTACTGAGCTAGCTTTTTATGTGGGATTATTTTATTGAAAATGTATTTAGCTACCTGAATGTAACATTTAAGTCCTAACAAGTACACTTCAGCAGTATTGGTGGACACATGCAAATTTGGTGACCTCATGTCTTTGTCATCACACTCGGTGAATACAGTTCATAGACTTCTCTGCGGCCTGCATGACCAATCAAATGAAAATTATCTGATCAACCATGTGGATGACACAAACGTGTAAGAATATCTAAGACTACCTGCCTTTCTGTCACATCACTAGAAGTGATGGAGTTAAATAAAAAAATATTTGCAGATGCTAAGCAAAGCCCTGATGACCAAAGGAGACTGTTAAGGAAATGTGCCAACTGTCATTTGACTACACCTTGGTTTTGAACCTGTTAGTCGACATAGAATGAGTTTAGTAAATGTGCAAAATTTCCCCTTGCAGGATTGGTGTGTTGTACATTACTGTCTGCTTCTTTTGTATTTGATAATGTTTTTGTCAGTATCATTGCCCATTTGTTTACTTGTCAATATATACTAATAGTAATAGGCTAGTGGTATTATGGTATACATTTTCTTTTGGAGTCTGCAGAGTATAAAACACCAAATCTGTTTGTAAGCTCCCAATACAGTCACTAACACTAACCACAACGTATGGATGTACAGTAATACTGGACATATACGTATATCAGTTTTACTGGCGTGTAAATAGTGACTACTTGTGTAACCATGTTGCTGTTTTGTTATTAAATAATTTATTGTTTTTAATCATAAGATAATTTCGTTAATAGGACTTTCTTATAGTTCTAGACATTGTTTATGTAATATTGACAAATATGCTGTATGTCAGGGGTGTCTAACGGCCACAATCGTTACTCTAGGCTGGATCACAGGCCACAGGTGTAAAAGTCGAAATAAGTTGTACGCCTAAAGTAAATTATGTTAGAATTTTTTTTTTTAGTATGTGTAGATAATTTACAAATGTTGCTGTGGGCCGCATAACACCACCTGACGGGCTGCATGTGGGCCGTGGGTTCGAAGCCCTGCTCTATGTTTGTACCAGGACATATAAATTATTTTATACTGTTTGCACTGTCCCCATATGATTTTTTTTTTCTTGGTTGCAAGTGCTGTACTATATCATGCATTTCAATCCATGTTTTTTAATAACTGAAAATTTATTTTGTGCATTGTGCTATTAGAAATTGATCCTTTGATTTTGTTCCATGTTCCTTCTCTCCAGTTATATTTAATTATTTTTATTTTTATAGACCTGTACACAATGGCACAGGACCTAATTACAGTGTTCTCTGTATAACTGCAGTGCCCTTATTTATAATTGTCTTGACTGCTGCTGCTGTCACAGGCCGAAAAAATATGGACGGGCGTTTGCTCCCCCCCCCCCCCCCCCCCCCCCCCCCCCCCCCATCGTCAAGTTACGCCTATGTCGACAACAGTAGGTGTGGTAATAAATACGTGATGGCAGCACAGTTTGCGTGACACTACGTTGCCAACATATAACATTGAGTTTTGTGTTGGTAATCTGTGTGTGATTATCTTAGGCTATTGCCGATGCTCGTGCAGTGCAAGGTTTGCCTAGTTTTGTTGTGGGTAAAATGTGGATGACTGTAGATGGAGACTAGTACATAATATGTTTCTAACATCAAAAACACTGAGGATAACATGCTGTAGTAAGAAGTGTTTGGAAGATCCGCGAAAAGTGCATAGCCAAGAGATGGGTGAATGAGTATTTGAAGTGGTGCTATAAAACTGATGTGAACATACGAACGTAAAACCGGTTAGACGCCATGTTGGGAAGCCAAGCCCACGAATTGCAAATAATTATTGCCTTCTTGTGTTTGTTTTCGTGCCTTGTACTACCGCTACAGGGAGATGGTGAGTAAGAATTAATTCTCATGTTCTGTGGCATGTTATAGTTAAAATGTCACTTCTATCATACGGTATAGATCAGTGTAGGAGATTATGTCAAACTTGACAGTTACAAAGCTCACTATCGTCGAGGTGAAGTGCATCGAAAAGGAGCTTGTTAGCTGAGTCTAAATGGCAAAGGAGGCATAATTTAGAAATGCAAGATTCCCGCCTGTCTTCAGATGGACATAGTGAAGGACCGAATTTTTTGTTTTAGAAAATCTGTTAGCCATGCTCATGTGGTCCCCAGGAAAGGGTGGATCTGGTTTGCTGGATCCTTGTTGTCGCCTCCGATCGGCGCACAAGATTTTTAATCACTCGGTTGCATGTGGTTGGTCATTTCCTGTGTGCCAGAAGTGACTGATAAACTACCGGAATCCGAAAACCCAACCCTGAACGCCGTGTCGTGAAACAGTCGCCATAAAACTTTCGATCGGCAATTGCGATCAGGCTACTATTTTCCGAACCGTGCATGTATGCTTCCGCACAACTGCTGGCAGATAAGACGACAAAGAGCAATAATTGTACCTTAATGCGTTATGGAATACAATAATACTTGAACACTGGAATATATGAAAACCCAGGGTTGATGATAACCGAAAGATTCGCCGTTGCTGACATGCAGGTCTACAAATATCAGTTCTATCAGTTTCGTATTCTTACACTTTAGTGCCACAAGGTATACTTTGTAATATTTTCTTCCTTTCATTTTCTTGTTTTTCCATGTGACAGCTACCCAAGAATTTTTTCTTTCAAAATGTTGCACATTGTATGTCCGTGCCTCTGTTCCTTATTCCGTCATAGCTTTTATTTCATTTATATAATAATCGTGTAAAAAGGGTGTATTGTGTTTTCCTTGTTATGTAATTTTTTAAATAGTTCCTCATCTGTTTTGTATCCAGATACTTCAATTCACTCCTCATCAGGGGTGTAGCTGAGGGGGGGGGGGGGGGTTGGGAGTAGTGGCCCCAGGCATTAGAGTGTAATGGGCGGCAAAATAAATATTTTAAGTAAAAAGAATTCATTTTCTGTGCTCAACAGATTTTAGATTATTGAACCCAATAAGAGGGAATTCTGTAAATGATTTTGTTTCTTTTAAAGGTCATAATTTTTTCTGGGGGGCAGCCATTGTAATTACTTGCCCTGGGTGTCAAGAAACCTAGCTATGCCACTGTTCCTCGGCATCCCTTTTGCTGTTTAAGTAAATGGCGGCTGATTTCCAAACCACTGTCAGTGTACCAGTAAATGATTATGAATATTTTGCTTTTGTGAATGCTTTTGCATTATCTTCAGTAGGCCCAAAAAAAAAAACTTGACTGCATTTCAGCAGCAGTTTGTAGCTCTTTGCTAAATTGATTCTTTTCCCGTAACAGTATTGACTGTAGTTATGCGAATGCTCTTTGACTTTTTAATTTACACATTCTAAATCCTGCTGATCTTCCATGGGCATTATTCGTCTTTGAGTGCCCACTTGGAACTTCGTGAGACTTCAAAAAATTCTCTCTCTGCCAGGTGTGTAATAAGGTATCCTAATGAATTATTTAAGTATTCTTTTGTTCATTTTGTGTTTGTTTCATATGTGTCTTGTCTATTGTTCTTTGCTATTTGTGTCTGTATGTTATGCTGTTTCTGCTGTTGGCCACTTGGCTGTAGACTCAGCACATTGTAAACAAGAATTATGTTTACAGACAATTTATTCCAACTTATTGCACTGGTGTATGTCTATATAAAAGTTACTCCAGCATGTTTTAGCTTATATACGTAGCCATAATCAGGGAAACACACAAGGTTCGTGCTTAGTGAAGAATGTATTACATTGTGCAAGGTAAGAGTAAAAGTCACATTCCAGAGTAAATTACAATATATTTGTATGCAGTGGGCATATATAATACATAATATATAATATAAAATACACAGACCTCAATTAATAAAAGTTGTGTCCAGGCATCTTCTTTGCCAGTAAGTAGAAAGTCTGAAAATTTGGAGTGAAAGTAGATATTGAGAACAGATAAAAGTTTATTGCAATATAACGCCAATGAATATAAAGGTAGTAAGAGACTTAGTCTGTGTACAGTGTAGTTGCATATACATCAGGTTAACACTCTGTACTAGCGTATGACGTAACACAATATACTTACCTTGGACATTGTTACGTATTCTTAACGAAACATGACCTTTGCGTGTATTCCCTGATGATGGCTATGTGTATCAGCCGAAACATGTGGAACAACTTTATGTAAAACATATCAGTGCAATAGTTCGAATAAATTCTTGTCTGTATATTGCCAGTTGCATGGAAAGTGTAATATTAAGAATTATGTTATCATTTATTTATTTATTTCAGAGCAAAAATTGGAAATTCTGGATGTGTTCGTTTCTCCAGATTTGACATTTTGCAGCAATGCTACTGTTGTTTGCAGAGTGAAACCTTGTGCTGCTTCTGTACAGTGGACCTTCTCTGGGAAGAACTTCACAGAGGAAATGAGGTACATGTTTTATTAGTCAAGACTTAAGTTTTTGAAATAGGCATCATTTTATTCCTTGCTGTTTCATTATTGCCTGTAGATTTATGTCACTTATGTCCCCAACTTGGCACTTTCCACCATTATGAGAAAGAGTGAATGGCTGTTTACGAATGGTTTTCGTTGTTTATTTTCATGTCTTGCAACTCCCCCACCCACAACTCCCTCCCTTTCCTCCCCTACATTGTGTTGCATATTTACTTCGGGGTTATCTTGTGAAGTTTGGCTTTAATCATGTATGCCATTTGCATTATTTATACTGCTTAATGATGCTTTACAAGAATTTTGACAACACTATAAATATAGTGCTGTGTGTAGTTTTAATTTAAGTCACACCAGGTTTGTTTAAAATATCATTTTTTGTCATTTCATGATGATTGGTTCATGTTTTTAGAGACCTAAAATGTGCAGAGAAAGAGGACGTTGCTACACATTCTTTGCAAGTGGGCTGTAATGATATTGGCAACTACACATGTCATGCCTCCCTGGACAGTCCAGAGGATTATGAACTGGATGGATTAGAGCGGAGTGTTTATCTTAATTTCACAGGTAAAGATATGAGACAGGCTTCAAACAATAAAATCCTACACAGAGTGATTTTGAAGTGATGCATCTTATCTTACCAACCTGTGTTCTCACAGAAATAATACAGAATATTTGTAAGCTACATGCAACAAAATTGCTGCTTTGCAACATGGAAACCTGCATTGTGAGGTTGAGCCATCCAGAAGCTGTGAGCAGCAAAAACCCTTCAACTGAACCATTTTGCGTGCTGCTGCTACACAGTTCCATAATGTAGCTGGAGCAGTGTTTTGGCACTTGCCAGTTTTCTGTTATCACACTCGGGTTTCTGATTGTTACCGAAACGCTGTTCAGCTAGTATTGCATGGACAGTGCCTAAAGGTTAATCAGGTAGACAATTAGATAAATTTGCCACGATATGTGATGTGAGAGACAGGGGTCATGGAAGTAAATGAAGCTACTAGGAGTCAGAACATTATGCCTTGAGTAATAGTCACATATCAGTGTCACTGGAAGCCGGGATCACAATGCTTGCAGGAAAGTGTATGCTTAAGCAGTGTGCATTGCTGTTTGCAAACAGACATGGACATAGCCAACTGATTTACCATATTCTCTGTACCAGAGATGTCAGTTGAACACATGTGCAGAAACCAGTGCAGTCCCTCATAGTAGTGCTGCCACATCTACATGGAATGGGAAATGGCAAGACCTTCGAAGTGTTTGCACTTCGAAATAATGTTAACAGAACTGTGGCTAGGAGTAGACTGACTTTGTAGGCAAAGTGGTCATGGAACATTGGGTGAGGGAGAGGAGAAAGCACGGTTCAGTCCCATGTTCTGCATCTTGACAGCTTTATTTGGTATGCATGACACGAGTAATGACAATTTTATTCCAGAATACACCTTAAGTATGCTTACAGTGTTTCAGCTGATGTAGTTTTGTTTTCATTTTTGTGTGAGGATGTATACTGTTGTATGAACTTAAATATGCTTATTTTTTAATTTGTATCATTCGAGGTGCTACCCAAAAGTTCAGGGAATTTGCCCATAAAAAAAAATTGCTTATCATAACTCCTAGTTTCCACCGTCTCCTTCGAAGTAGTGCCCTTGGGCATGGATACAGTGATCCCAGCATTTTTTCCATGATTCCATGCATCCCTGGAAGTCTTCAAGTGTGAGTGTTTTAAGCACCTCCTGTGATTCTGCCTGGATCTCCTCAATTATGTCAAAACGATGGCCTTTCAATTGAAATTTCATTTTGGGGAACAGGAAAAAGTCGCAGGGGGCGAGGTCAGGCGAATAGGGTGGGTGGGGAATCACTGTCGTGTTTTTGGAAGCCAAAAAACTACCAAACAACGAGCGATGTGTGGGCGGGCACGTTGTCGTGGTGGAGAACCCAGCTGTTGTTCTCCCACTTTTCCAGACGTTTGCGCCTAATGCTGTCTCGTAGCCACTTCAAAACGTCACAATAAAATTTCCATTGACAGTTTGACCAGGGGGGACAAATTCTATGATCTGCAACCATAGCCTCTTGCACTTTCGCGATGTTTTCCGGTGTTGTGCTTGTCGATGGTCGTCCTGAACGCTCATCGTCGTCGACAGACGTTCGTCCATCCTTAAAGTGTTTGTACCACAAAAAAGTTTTACTTTGACTCGTAGCATTGTCACCAAATGCTTCCACAAGCATGCGGTGGGTTTCTACAGCAGTTTTTTTAAGCTTAAAGAAAAATTTGATGCGGATTCTTTGCTCCTTAAAATCTGCCATTTATGCAGGTTTAAAAAATCGCTGAACCACTACAACACAACGTTACAAAAACGCACGAAACTCAAGAACGTGGCCTCTCGCCTTCACGGCTGTTGGCACACTAATTCACAAAGGGTACTGCTCGCCCCATCTAGCGGCGGCAGGCCATACCACAATCGGTTCGCGCGTGGAATTCAAATTCCCCGAACTTTTGGGTAGCACCTCATATTGGGTGCCAGTACTCTCATTTTAAATGATTAGTAAATGCAGTTTTGCCCAGTGTACCATGGTTCTGTTGTTATAGTATGCCTTTTCTCTTTCAGTCCTAGCAAAGGTGCTGAATGTAAGAAATAATACAGTGAAGGTTGAAGTGACAAAGGCGGCAGAACTGGCTTGCAGTATTCAGGGCTATCCTGTAGAAAATTTTGATTGGAAGAAGCTTGATGGAGGTGTTGAAAAGTAAGATTTAAGCCTGTCACTGCTGCCCGGTGATTACATCATCTTGCTGCATTCATGTGATATTTGCAAAGCCTCTGTAATGACATGTTCATATTGCCAGTAGGTTGTAGAATCATATGTTGATTTTAAGAGAAAAGTCTTAGCTTCCCATTGGTAGGAATGCAGTGAAATCCTGCATTAGTAAATATGGTTTTGGTTCCTTTGAAAGTTGTGTTTAGTCAACATGTCATTTTCTGGTATTTAATGAATTTTGGTTTAGTAATCATTCTGGGTGTAATACTTGGTACATTGATTTTGCACAGCTGTGGTCAAAAAAGCAATTCATATTTACATTTTCTGTATCAGAAAGCATTGCCTCTTTGCTGTAGTCTTCGGCATGTGGTGTTACAAAAGGCATGCTGCTTGTGTCATCATAGTCTCTGATTCTAAGCTGAGATGGTTTCAATGTTTATCTCACATGATATTAATAAGCAATGGGAAATAGATCTGGAAGTGTGAGGAGTCTATGAGTCAGAATCTCTGAAGCAAGCTGCAAGAGAGTTTGTGAGGTATGGGTTAAATTTGGTGGGAGTAGAGGTCAGATGCTACACTGTCAGGGAAGCGTTGAACCAGCAGGGAGTTATGCTGTTCTGTGTGGGGGGAAAAAATGAGAAACAATTAAGGAGAGGGTTTTTATGCATAGAGGTGTCATATCGACAATTAAGAGAATAGAGATTGTGGTAGGATGATATATATATAGTGCTAAGAAGTTGCTGGTGTCACACTGTTGTTGTGAATGTGCATGTCCCAACTGAGGATAAATGTGTTGACTCAAAGAATCATTTCTATGAGAATTAGAGCAGGTATTTGAACAGGTCCCTAATACCACATGAAAATTCTGTTAGATTTCAGTGCCAGATTAGCAAGAGGGGGTATTTTAAAACTGGCATTTGGGAGTGAATCCCCCCCCAAATTCAGGGAGAGCAAAGTGTGTTGCCTGATACTTTATATAGTGTCATTTAAATTGAGGCTCCAAATGAAATATCAGTAAGGAATGTGCTAAAGTTTTAATGTAATTGAAATCTTCCTGACCCTCAAGTTTCATGGTTGGTGATGCAGTATATATATTATACTTTTCTCTGGTATGATACCAAGTAGTCCGTAGATGAATAGGTGAGTTTTGGAAGAATGTACTACCACCATCTTACTTGTTGAAGATCGAGGCAGTGTGATGTTACAAACGTAAATACCCACTTACCAGATTACACAGTATTATAACCAAAAGAACACAATATGAATCTTGTCTGCTGTGAAAATCCCAAATCTCATATCATGATTTCAAAGCCTGTTTTAGAGCACTGTGTTCATAGATTTCTTTTAGTGTACAGAATAAATTGTTTTCAGGTTCAGCATTGTTGTCGACCGAATTAATTATACTCTTATGGAATTGAAGCTACCTCTGGGACCTGTAAGTCGCAAGGACAATGGAACCTACCGTTGCATGGCGTATGGACCACAGGGTGAAGTGAGCAGAGATGTGCACCTGTTAGTTTTGGGTACATATCTTTATTACTGTATATGTATCTTAATGTCACAGTCGAGTGGGTAGTATCCTCCTTTATATTTGGGAGGTACCAGGTTCTAGTCTCAGTCCAGAGATTAGGTATTCTGAACAAGGTTGTTTGTGATTCCTTCCCCTCCAGGAAGCTGCCGTGATAGTACTGTCTGGCTGAGTACTGAACTTCCCCCATTGTATCGATCTGTACCCAAACTAGTACAAAGTTCCTTTGGCCCATTCTTCACCACCATCCACCCTCAGTACTTGGTGGATCCAACACCTCAAATTGGGCCATGATAACTCCTTACTACATCCTTTGCAAGTCATTATTCACTAACCTACCTTTAGTCCTGTATCACTGATGATGATGTTATTAAGTGACAGGTAAATGTTATTATATACAGTAGAATTCCTTTAATCTAGAAGCTGATACTCTGGAAATCCTGATACTTCAGCTGTTGGGGAAAATAGTCCCAAGTCCAGAAGGTTCACCATTGATAACATCCAGTACATGTAGTGATTACATGATTTTATCTTGTGTTATTGGTACTTCATTGAGCCTATCTTGCTATTATAATGGCTTCCAAAGACTTCACGATGAGTAAACAAGGTACTGCCAGCCAGAGGAAGCACATAATGCTAATGATTCCTCAGAAACTTGAAGTAAGTAGGAGGCTTAAAGTCGTAAAAGCCACAGTGTGAGTATGACAGCACACAACATTGGGTAGTGAAGTATCTATAATATAAAGAAGAAGAAGGACCAGTTACCTGTAAGAACTTAAATCAGTGTAGCTACTGTTTGCTAACCCAGAATCTGTCATTTCTTGTGGGTGCCAGATTAAACAAATTCTACTCTATATGTATAAGATACTTTCATTTGTAAAGAGTGCCTGAAATGCTCTTGTATGATATTTTAAGTCTGATGCTTGATTGTGTTTTGTTGTACTGTAGTAAATTATACATTTCATCATTTTGATGACTTACATGTATGCACTGTTGACCTTGAATGCGTAGCTTTTGCATCTGAAGTATGAATAAACATTTCCTGCAAAGCAGTTAAAATTAAGCATTTTGGGTAGCATATAATGTATGAGCTATTTATATAAATGAATAGAAAAGTAATGTGACTATTAAGGGTTATATGTTATATTGACCTTATGATAGTGGAATTATCTGCTGCTTACGAAGGTAATGTCCCAGCTAGACAAACACAGAGACAGAGAAATGCGATATGGAAAGGAGTTGAGGCATGATTTTGCGTTGCTTTTGGAGATTTTGCTTTGTTTAAACAAGAATGTTGTGTACAAAGAGCAGTAAGAATCTTTGTGAACAGATTTGTGTGAACATAGATGTGTATGTTATTACTTTGGCACTGTAATTAGATGTCATTCATTGTCCCATTAAAATACAACTATCTAAACCACTGTATTTCATAGACTGGCTTTGTCTGTCCTGAAGTAGAAAATGATGTGAGGGGAGTCGCTGCATTAAATAATGTTAGTCTTTGTCAGGGGGGCTCTGTAACTTTATCTAATGGGCCTGCTAGAGCCAGTCACCAAAACGTGTGGTTTTAGAATGCTGTGTTTTAATCAGACAGTGGATGGTGTTTATTTGAAGTGTCATGGTAATAATATTACATCATTACCATTGCATTTAAGAACAATATAGATATGAATGCTTTATTTGCTGTATTCAGATATGAAAGGAACAAGGAAGTTTGTGCTCCATAGAGTGTGCTCTTCATGCAAACTTCTTTCTGAATAGTGATCATTCCAGTGCCAATTTTTGGGCTGTTTATTTCAGATAATACTATTGTATTTTCAGCAGGGCTTGTGTTGATCTTAGGTGTACAGGATCATGTTAAAGCACGCCTTACAGGATTTGTGATTGACCAATTTGTAGTAGGGAATTTCTTTTAATAGGATTTCTCATCTTCCCAAATACTTATTCTGTTATTCCATTCTTAAGTTTAAGTATCTGACAGAGTCTTCTTTCCAGATAAACCACATGTGAAAATAGATTTTGTAAAGGCAGTTGGAAGGAATCAGATTTTCTTGAATTGGACAGTGGATGATGGAAATCAGCCAATACAGCAGTATTCTATACAGGTAAATATATTAATACAGTCATTGAAGAAGGAAAGTTCCCTGCCTCCTTGTCTCACCACCAAGCAGGAACATAGGAAACTGCTTTTGGTGTCATTCCAGACTGTTCATGTCAGTGGCTGATAGCTGTACTGAAAATATCAGTAAGTTAAACAGAAGCAAGAAGTGAAAAGGTTCATTTAGAAAAACAGTTGTAACAATTGTGTTATTTATGATGGCTAGGAGAGTAGGTTTGTCTGCACCAATCGTTTTTTTTTTTTATTTATTTTTTTACAAAATGAGCTCTCAGTCGTGTTGTAAATTCTGATGAAAATAACCATTTTTGTTACTTAAAAGGACATGCAGCCCAACTTGAGTTTCAGAATTACCCATTTGGTCCACATAGCATTGTCATTGACTGTACTGCTCCTCCAAATAGCAGAGAAGTTTTGTCCTAAATGCAGTCGTATTGCAGTCATGTGGAAAATAATTGACCACCCCATGTGTGTTGAAAGTGTGGACTTGGGAGTACTACTTGTATTGGTCAGTGTGTATCATGTTTCCAGTGTTAACCTTTAGAGTCCGTGCGTGCCATATAGTTGCCAGGGCCCTTTAAACCGTCAGTCATCCTTTCCTGCCCATTACCGAGGGGGATAGCTCCCACAGATTTAAATACATGTAGGTAACGTGTATACCTCCACATTCCGCGTTAGATGAAATGTTTGGTTTGTTTCACGCTCCGACTACTTTACCCCAGGAAGGAACTCAGGCTGTAACATTGAAGAGGCTTTATCGATCAGCTCTGGAAGCATTAGGAAGTTACGTAACTTGTTTTGCACTGCAGTGGAGGTCGTGTGGTTTCAGTCGACTGAAAACAACCGCATGGTGAAAGCGCGATTCACTTGTACGAGAGTTTTATATCATATGGCTGAGCTAGACATAGGCGTAGTGATTCACACAAGTTTCCTACTGTGTAGTTAGCGTTAGTGAGAAACAAAACCAAACAGACTCCAGAAATGAAAACAAACTGGACCAGTCATAAAGAAGCTGTTTGTAGTATGGTATTGCAGGCAGTGTTATATTTCGTCGCGAAGAAATATTACGTCAACCTTCCTGACAGACGAATTTCGTGTGCAAAAATGTACTATAACTCTACTGTCATTATTCTAATAAAAACGCCAAACAAATCCTTTTATATTATTTTTAAGCGCTATTTGTCTGAAAATTAAAACGTTCAATTATTTCTTGAATGCGAGAATTTCTCTTTGTCTTCTGATATTTCATTTTAGGTTGAAAAATAGGTTTAGTATGTATGTGATGTTGGAGACTGTTTCAGGATATACTTCTGTTTTGCTATAAGCGGTGTGGAATGCTCCTGCAATCAGTGACGCCATAAAACCTTCCAATGTTTAGACTGCTAGCAGAGGCTAGTGTTACGTTTGTGCGTGCTTCAGATAAATAAACTGAGTTCATTGAGTAGGAGAGACGAGATATCAGTAAGGATACAAGCTGACATTTTATAAAGCGCTTGCTAAACGCCTGTTTCATAACAGAGATGTTTCGTAGAGCCCCAAATATGACGACATAAACTGCAAATTCATACGAATACGGAACATTATTGTGTGTATTTAGGCAGTAAGGATACAAGCTGACTTTATAAAGCGCTCTGCTAAAATCCTGTTTCATAATAGATGTCGCTAACAGCCCCAAATAAGACGACATAAACTGCAAATTCATACGAATACGGAATTTTATTGTATGTATTTAGGCAGAAAGGATACAAGCTGACTTTATAAAGCTCTCTGCTAAAAGCCTGTTTGATTTTCTACAAAATGGAAGTAATTCCACCATTTTATCTCTTAAAGAAAAAATAATATTAAAGTTTTCCTAACGAATGCGCAAAAGTTTAAACGGCCAACGCGGGGACCGCAGAACCGATCACACAGGTATTGTGCCGTAAAGTAGGCCACTTATCTCGATTTAAAGGGCAAAGCTGAGAAATAAGTCCGGACGCTAAAGGTTAAAATATCAGATAATATTGCTTCACTAATGGCAGTTGTTGTATCACCTACAATGTGCTTACAGATGCATTAGTAACATAATGATGCTTACACTATTTTCAATTTGCTACTTTTGCACATACTTGTTATGAAATGAAAACCCATAAAAAATGTGAAAAATAAACAAGGAATTGTGGTAAAGTGTTTGTATTTTTGTCTAGTATATGAAGAATGGTACACGCTCTTGGACCTACTATCCGAAAGAAATTAGTGGTGGAAACACAAGCTATGTTATAGAGACTCCTGAAACCAATACAGCATATGAGGTCAGGCTGAGTGCCAAGAATGCCGTGGGCTGGAGCAGTGTCAACACGTGGCAGGGTTGGGTCCAGACTCTTGATAAAGGTAGGATGAGTTTCTTTTTGCAGACTCCATCTATTTGATCACTTTATGTCCTCACTTTTCCAGCACCATGAATGCCAACATAGCACTTACTCATATTTTGTTTTCAGATCCATACTTTGTGCCAGAGATCTTAGTGAAAGGGGTAACTTTCAACTCTATCACAATTGGTTGGTCTCAGCCACCAGAAGAAATGAGGGACCATGTGCACTATTACATGTTAATTGTCCAGAACAATAGCACAACAAAAGAAGCAGTCCACCACAGACAATCTATGAACCTCTTCCTGTTCACAGACTTACAATCTGCCACTACATATCGTTTTAAGGTAAGTTGAGTTTATGAAGTCCAAAGAATTGTTATTTTGTTTTTGTCAGCATCTTTGAGACCTAGGCCATTGATGTTGGTGCATAAATGAATTAACCTTTATTACATGGGAAGAGTGGTTAAATTCTGTGTACTGTGAGGCCTGCACTGCAGTTTGAGGAACTGTTTTGTTATTCCTGATGCTTACTTACCTTTAACATCTCTAAGTGGTTGGATTGATACACTTGGCAGTTTTGTCATCGTTAGAGCACAGTTTGTTACCGTGGTTACCATGAAAAGACGCTCATTGTCATATTGGTTGTAGGTGCTTGTCATAGCGAGAAAGAAGTTGACTTGGACTTGAACTCACGCAGGGTTAGCTAATTAGCTTTTATCCTGTGATGCCATTAGAAGCATAGGGCACTGTGGAACATTTGAGTCCAACTCTAAATGTATGCATGTAACAGCAAAATTAACAGTTTCTTGATCTTAAGGTGGTTCATCCCCATTGTGTTTACAGTCAAATAAAACCAGCACAATCGTTCAACACAACATATATTGTAACAATATCAGCAGCTACGTGTTTCGGCTACATGAATAGCCATGATCGGTCTGTACAGAAGAAAATAAAAAGTTTTGACATACAACTGCAAAATGTAGTAAGATATCTCTAACTTTACAATTAATTCATTTGCAAAATTAGTATAAAATATGTACTGGAAAAAAAATAGGCTGTATTTACATTTAAAAAACATGTACATGTTAGGAAGTACAGTGTAGCCTTGTCTGATATGGGTTAAAAACTCATACCTAAGAAAACAGTTAGTTTGTAGGCTCTCTGTTAAATGGTATAATTATTCGGGATCCTGCAATGAACTCGCTATAGTTGGTAAATGTATATGCAGCATATTTTATTTTAGACTACTACTTTTATACTAATTTTATAAATGAAATCATTGTAAAGTTTGAGATCTCTTACTACATTTTGCAGTTGTGTGTCAAAGAACTTTTTATTTTCTTATGTACAGCCCAATGATGGCTATTAATGTAGCCAAAACTTGTAGCTGTTATACTATTACAATATATGTTGTGTTGATGGATTATTTGTTGGTTTTATTTAATGATTTCTTACGTTTTCCTTTCTAGAGTGAACAGTTTTTGTATTTATTTTTACTGCCCATCATTAATAGTTTTAGAAATGCATAGTGTGATGAGCAGACAGGCAGATAGGCTCTTTGAACTGTGATGTGAAAGTATTCATTCTGGCCTAATCAAGGACTGGGAACATGGTGAAATTTTGAGGTATACCATGGGAAGGATTGTGAAGTGCTGGGGCCTGTAAGACAGTTGGTTACTGACACTGTTTGTTCCACTTGCACAAGCAAACACCAGATCTGTAAGAACAGTGATGATCAGAGAAGAATATGGAAAAGTCGTAAGTATGATGATGTTGATCGTTTCAGGTTGCTGCGTGCAGTTACTATACCAGGCAGTGTGGGAACTGGTCCAAGGAAGCAAATGGAACAACAATGGATGGGGGTTAGTATTTCTGTATAAAATTGATGGTATGGTTATTTTTATTTTCAGATATACCATGCTTGCTACTGAAGATATACTTTCAATACTGTGCGTTGTTTTGTCATGGTATGATTCAGCCTTATTAATTATAGACATTAAAAGTGTATGTAATGTGTTAATTTGTTTTCAATTTCACTACTGTGAATCATCCTAAGTTTTTTTTTAACTCAGCCTTGCCAAGTGTGTTTAGTTACTTGTGTAGGAATATTATTGTATTATTTTTGTTAAAGAATAATTGTCCTTTGGTGACAGAACCAGGCCCACCTGAGAATGTGAGCTTAGTATGCCGTTTTGACAACATAAGCCATACAAGTTTTGTGTATGTAACATGGACTCCACCACTACAGTCAAATGGACAGATCATGCATTATGAAGTAAGTAAGGACTAAACTTAAAAGGTTATATAACATGACTGATTTGTAATTATTTCATACATATTACAAAACAGATGGATATTTCCTCGGTAGTGGCACCATATGATCTTGCTCATGGTGACCAACATTTTGAAGAAACTGCTGCCTTGGTGACAGCATTTTATCTGTACCTGACGTAAGAGCTATACTGCAATTACTCTCTTGAGCAAAACAGTTACTTTTTATTTTCATACAATGCTCTAAACTATAGCATGTCCTCTTCTATTTAAAATTACTATGATATAGTCTCACACCATGTTGTGTTTCAGTGTAGCAACCTACACCGTCAAATTATGAAATTCCTTTACAAATGCCAGTCCTTACCTGGCCTGTTGTAATTGGTAAATAATAAAAGCCTAAAGATTTGAAATTTTGTACACCCTATTAGTTTAACTGCATAACTTCAGATATAAACAATGGAGTGTGTTTGAAAACACGTATAGCAACAAAGATTTCAAGTCTTCTGGTATGTGACACTCTCAAGATTGCTCGACCTGAAGGTGACAATGCCGTGATCCTCCAGAATGTTAAAAACTACTTGTCCAATGACATTGCATAACATGCCAGAAGACTTGAATCTTCAGTAGCACCACTGTGAGAACCTCAAATCTGGCATGTATAGAAACCATTACTTTTCATTTGGATAGGTAAGACTTCGAGGTGAGGCCAGTTTCAAAAATGAGAGTGGCTTGATACAGAAAATTTCTTCAGAGCTGAATGTAAAACGAGTTGAAGGAAAACAACATAGCGCACGCTTTGATCTAATTCCACCCAATACCAACTACACTGTTAAAGTATCAGGTGTCACACGCAGTCGAACCAAAGGACAAGAAGCAACCTACCATTGTAGCATGCCACCAACCATCCCAGATAAAGACAAATTGTCTCACTTCAGTTGGAGAAAAGTGGAGGAACAAGGACGCTGGCTCTTCAAGCTTCTGTTGCCACGTGTAACAGAACGTAATGGCCCAATATGTTGCTACAGGTATTATAAAAGTCTGTTCCATTAGGTAGAAGATGGATAAGCAGTATGTGAAATTTGGGTTGAATGAACCCTGTCTCACAGATTTCACCAAGCATACAGCTTATGTTAAGATAAACAGTGCATTAATAAACATTTTCTTAATTGTTTGGTGCTACATTTAAGTGCCCTTTGGAATCTATAAGTGACCACCCATTACTTTGCATGTTCTTGGCCGGTGACTTAGTGGACATTTGATTATCTAAGCATCACATTGCTTGTTGACTATAGTCGACTTTCTGCACCAGAGGGTTAAAGCAGTAATTTCTTAGGGCTAGGGTAGTTCCAAAGGTAGAGCTAAGCGTACTGGGGATGAATGTGCTGCAGAAGTCCATATTTTTCTAGAATCAGAATCCTGTTTTATTCACCAGGGTTTTGTGAATAAATACACAAAAATATGGAATTGGTGCTGTATCAGAATTAAAGAATTTGTTGAGATGACAAAATACCACTGCTGTTACTTTATTTATTTTGCTATTTATTGTTGTACAGGTTAACAGGATACCAAATTTGCTCTTCTTTCAGGGTTTTTTTGGTTAGACTAGAACCACAGCAGAGTTTGGCTGATCTGCCAGCTCCTGAAGATATCCATGTTTCATCCTACGAAGAAGTTCATCGTAGTAAAAAAGGCGGTGCTTATCTTGCTGAAATGTTTGAAAGGTGAGCATCCTGCCAGCATTATGTCATTCTGTGTTTATATGGTGAATTAGGTCTCATTCCGTTATGTTTTGCCTGTCAGGTGATAAATTCACTTACCTATTGCCATTGTAGTGGATTATGTGAACCGAAACATTGTACATGCTTTGGTAGCTTTTAAAAGTGAAGAGTATTGAGATGAGAATTTTGTGTGTGGTTTCTTCAGTGCATATGATAGGGCTACCTGTATGAGAATACCACCAACAAATCTGAATTGTTGGATTGCACATTGCAACACATGTCATAACTTACACAGAATGTTGAGGAAGACTCCTTCCCATGAGTGAATACAGAGCAAAGGTGAACATGGCTTGGGAAGATGTATATCTGTATGCATGTGTTTTTATGTATACGAACAGTGAAAATTGTGCTTTTGTGAGATTTTCTTGTTCTTAATATGTAATACTTTTGTTGTTTGGTTGGTTGTTAAATTATTGTGTATTTTTTGGTTTGTATATCCTTTCCTACCTTCTCATTACCAACAGGTCCAGGATTCACTGCTGGATTTTACCTTCCTTTCTAAAATAACATTGGAGATAATGAGAATGGTCTTTTGTGCTGTATTTTAACTGTTGTTACTTGTTTGCTTTTATTCCACACAGCAATTCCCTGAGCGGTCAGGTATTCTTGGGGGATGGGCAGACAATGCACATCAACAACTCTGCTTGCGATCATTGCGTCGGACTTCGACCGAAGCTTCATTACCCGAAGACCGCCCACATGCCCATCTCTACCACTCTCATTCCCGCAGCTGCCACTACTTCCGTCCATGAAGTAACGGACAACATTAATCCTCCTGCAATGCTTCCATCAGCGTTTCCTTCCGTAGATTATGTTAGTGGTACATTTGAACCCAGTCCAGAGTCCGTGCGTGTCCGACGTGCTGAGTCAACCTCTGCTGCTGTCCCTATTCCAACTTTTGTTATGCCTTATTTCCCAATACCTAGTATGTCACCACCAGCACCTCCACCACCACTATCTCCACACACCACTGTTGGTCCAGTGACTCAACTAGACATTGTGGGCAATCAGTTCCCAGTATATGATGGCCAGCTTGACACGAACAGCAACTATAGTGGATTTGTGGAAGTGATAGGTGAGGTAGCTATGTATTGATAACAGTAATGGATTAAATCTGTTTTCAGCAAATTCATAAATTTCTGGTTTGATCCCTTATTTGTGGCCAGTGCATGTCCAATGAGATGCACACGTCTTTCTGACACAGTCAGAAGGAGGGTGCTAATTAGAATGGTGGTTGGTGGTAAAAAGGTAAAGTTGGCCCTGTTCACACCATGAAGGCATTAGTGGGGATTAGAGGTTTAGCTCCATTCATTCTTAACCTGGGCACTAGCTAGGGGTGGTTGGTCAACTTCATATCCTGACCGCCTTATCCCTGGAAGAGACCCCCATGGGTAAATGGGCCGGAGTGTGGTGTTGATGATCCAACCCCATCTAGTGCCAAGGTTAAAGAAAGAGTAGAGCTATACCTCTACTCCCTTTCTGGGCCTTCATGGCCTGTTCTAGGGTGAAATTTACCTTACCTTTATTGGCAGCTTGAGTTACATATGGTACAAAATCTGAAATGAAGACAACAGAGTTGGTTTGAAATGTAGTGTTTTTGTGGCAGTGTTTGGGCCTGAGCAGATGCTGTTGCCAGCATACAGTGGGTACTTTGTGGCACTGAACCCAGGACCTCAGGTACTGGAAGCTGCCAAGCAGTCTCAGGTGCTAGCACTGGTGCTACAAGTTCTGTGTGCACTGATCCTCATCGTGCTGGTGTTGTTACTCTCCCTTTGTCTGCTTCAGCGTTACACCAAGCAGGTGGCAGAAGCCCAGGGCGTTGAGATGACTTTGACAAATTCATTCAGGTATTTCACATTTATTGTATCTACTGCAGAACTCTAATAGAGACACTGAATTTCCGTTTATGCAGTTTGTGGTTACCTGTATGGTCAACAAAAAGAAAAAGAGCTGTTCCAAGAAGTAGTATGCCTTTCCTTATTGAACAGCTGTGTTAAGTTATTCATTTGTAGATGTGCAAGTAGTGTAAATTACTTTTTTTATAGCACAGCTAAATTAGTTTTTCTCTTTTGATTCAACAGCTTCACCAGTTTTTACAGTCAAAGCAGATAAGGCGAAGTAGGAATCTTATCTTGTATGTATTTGGGAAGTTCTCATTTTGAGTCTTGGTTGGCGCATTGGCTGTTGTGACAGGCTGTTTGTTAAAAGTTCCTTAAGTCTTAGGTACCACACCATGAAGCTGAAAACTAAACATTGCAGTGGAGTGGCTGGCTCTCATGCTTTTTATTTGTGATATTGCTGGGTCCAATCTCGAGCCATTGACCAGCTCAGCCATAAAATAACTCATGCTTGCTTCCTTCCCCACCCTTTCCAATTTATCATTTACATTCACCCTACAGTTCAGTGCTATATAACTAATCAGCCATGAAGGTGTATCATGTTGTAAGAAGTACAGCCTAATTCATTTTAAACTTTACCACTAGATGGATTCAAGTGATCAGTTTGATGCTCATGTCTGGGTACAGGTCCCCTGCTAGCCTAGGGGTACACAAATCCCGTTTGCCAGGTGGCCTGGGCAACTAATGTTGTATGGTGGAGCGTAATTTTTGTGGGTGCTGGGTATGGAATTTTCTTCATGTCATCCTTCTGGTCTAGAATTTTGAGGTGGCTTCTGGATTTTTGGAAAATTTGTGCACCCCTGTGCTAGCCTGTTGGCTAGGAGGCTGGGTGGGCTCCATAGCCAGGATGTAGTTGCTTTTGCTGATTATTGAACCCAGGCTTCCAGGACTAAATGCCAATTTCAGAAGAAAATATTTTAGAAAATTTAAAAAATTTAGAGAGCAACATACTGCTGAATTATTACAGTGTGGTAGAGAGGTGGTCTTAAATGTCAGTTCTCATCCATTACAATTAACATGTTTGAAATTTCATAAAAGCTGTGCAGTTTCTTACATTGAAAACAAGTGTAAGTGAATACCGCCAGTTTAAATAATTGAAGTTGAAGGAATCTGAAGAAACTATGATGACCTATATATATCTTATGCAGACAAATGTACACATTTACACATGTGTACATTTTGTCTGCATAAGATATATATAATTAAATATGTACGGTACAATGTACAAGTAACGTAAAGTTTATGATGACCTAATTTGATGTTATATAGACACACCAGATGAGTTCCCATATGAACTTCAAATTGTGCTACATATGAGTGTTTTACCTGTAGTTTTGTGTGATTGTACATCTTTCAGATCTTTGACCATCACATCATTTTTGGATTCAGTATCACTTTTCATATTCAGTCTGTCAGAGAAGTGATATTTTGAGGTTTGTGGTCCATGTGTAAAGGAATTTGTGCTGCACGCTTTTGCAGCATGATATTGTGATGAAAATGCTGTTGATTATATGCTTTTATATTATGATTGTATGTTGCTAGAACTGGTGGTATTTGTAAGAAAAGTGAGTTTTTTTGCTACAGACATCTGTGTCGCAGTTTACGTGGGCGCCATGTGTTGGTGTCTGCTAGTCCCCCTGACATGACACCTATAGCCAAGGCTGACCTAACCATGGCATGTGTGGAAAGGCACAGAGACTCCGATTATGGCTTCCAGCATGAATTTGAAGTGAGTCTTTATTATGACCTAAATATTGTTTCTTTATTGTGGATTTGAAAAGCTGAATCAATGAATGTGTTTCAGAATTTTATTTGATTAACAGTGACGGGAAAGTGTGAGAAGGAAGAAAAGTGTGGGGGTTTTATGTTCTTACTTGCAATGTAAACAGGTCGTGGGTTGTTTTTGTAGTGCCTTTGGAGGTGATGGGTCCTCATATATATATACACACACACACACACCTTGTATGACCTAACCTTCACTTTGTTTTTATTTTTCTTCCAGTTGTTGCCAGATCGTTTCCCAGACCGCACCACACGCCATTCAGAGGCTCGAGAAAACTTGTACAAGAATCGCTATCCAGACATTAAGGCGTATGACCAGACACGGGTCCGTCTGTCTCAGGTGGACAGTGTGGTGGGCTCTGATTATATCAATGCTAACTTTGTTGTGGGCTACAAAGAACGCAAGAAATTCATCTGTGCACAAGGTATGATGGGTAATTTCAGAGAAAGTTGTGTTTGAATTGTTTGTCCACTTACTGCATTTAAATAATGTTGTCATCTCTGTTTTTTGCTAAATTTCCAGTTACTGTCCATATATTTTGAACATCTTTGTGATGAGGAACTGTACTCATGGAAACCCTTTGCTTGACCCTGTGGTGTACAATTCCATAGGACATCCCAATTTACTTTAAAGAATACATCAAGGTCACTTGAGTTTTAAAATCTTTGTTCATAAATTCTTGCCTTTGACTTAATTATTCTATGATACATAGAAATATGATGTGATGTAGAATATTTTAATAAAAATACGAAGGAATATATGTAAGAAAATAATGATTTAAAGATACGTTTTATTAAACATGGAAGCAATACAACATAAATGCATGTTATATGCAGATCATTGCATTTCATCATCAGCAGCAGCTCAACAGCCATGAGTGGGCCTTGGCTTGTTCAATAGTTCAGCCATTTTTGTTTTTGGGTCTTTGGCTCTCCTGCTCCTGTTCTTAACACCAACATTTGCCATGTTGTCTGTCATGCAATCCAGTGATCATGGTTTCGGTCATCCTGTCCATCTGTAACCTCAGGATTCAGCAAAGAGGAGTCATTTAGCATGTCACATTTACACAGTGAAATATGTCATAGCATACAGCATGTTTACAAAAGTCATATCATGTATCAGATTCTTATATTTCACTAACCAAGGACTTAAGTAACAACATATGCTGAGAATATGTATTTGTGATATTTCACTGCACTGGAGACTTGTGAAATAGGGTCACCTGCTCCATCTCTGTAGTCTTATTGGTGGATATCAACATTTTACACGACCATACTGCCTCTGTGTTCAGGGTCAATTCTGAACATGTAGGTATTTTTTTAAATGTTTTTATCTACCAATAAGACTATACAGTTTTACAAGCCAGAGGACCATAACATGAAAAAGTATCCGGTTTTGTAGTTCATGTATATTACGAATGAAGTCCTTGTGCATATATGTTTCAACTAAAACTCATACGAAAACAAAAAGGATACAAAATTTCTGAAAATAAATAACATCACAACTGAATAATTTTTGAGTTATTGCAGTATAAAAATGTAGTTCAATTTGAAGTGGACTGTGATTTGTATGATGACTGTGATTCTATGGAAAACTGAAAGTAACGAGTCTTTAACCATAAGACCATCCTATACATCATAGCAACCTGTGCACACATAACTAGTGTGTTGTGGACTGAATTTTGTTATGTTTATTGGAATTGGAAAAGCATGAAAACTCGGTTACTAGGGACCAGAAGAAGGAAAGAAGCCCCATTTATCTCTGTCATGACTCATTCCCAGGTCCCATGGACAATACTGTTTGTGACTTTTGGAGAATGGTATGGGAACAGCACCTGGAACTAATTCTCATGCTGACAAACTTGGAGGAGTACAGCAAGACCAAATGTGCCAAATATTGGCCTGACGAGGCAGAAGGTGACAAAATATTTGGTGACTTTGGCGTGGCTCATGTGCGGGAGAAGAGATACTCAGGTTTGTTGGTTAAAATGAAGGGAACTGTACTTGTGCGTTACTTGGTGCTTCAGCATTAAATATTTTCCTTAGCTTAAACATGCACATGTGCATGTACAGTTCCTTGTATTAGAGGTGTGCATGGGCCTAGGCTGGGTAGTACCCACAGTACATGGTAGTGAATGTTTAGCTTTCAAGAAAGTGGGGAATTTCTTGGTTAGATCACGAGGTCACTTTTTTTGCTGTAGCAAGATATTGTTGCCTTCAGCTTCTGAGAAATGCAGTCAGTAAGTATATAATATTTCCTCTCTTGATGAAGAAAATATTCTTTTATCTTTTGTAGTGTGCTCTTTGTTACTACATGGAAAGTTTTCTTTTTTAGAAATTTGCAAAGTATGATTTTTTTCCATCAAATAGTGCAGAGTCCCACACTTTCACTTGAAATCCTGGCACTTAAAGTAGGGACAGTATTTTAAAATCCAGCCAGTAAATGTGTTAATATTTGATTATAGGTGTTGATGAGTAATAATCTTTACATCAGTCTTTGGTAGCCATACTGGATACGTGGCTTGATTGGTCACAGAACTGTTCTGGACACAGAGGCAAAGAGAAAAATGTCTGACCCTGTGTCAGATCAAACGTCAGTTCTTCAGCCGGCCAACCAGGCAATACATGTTGCATCTGAGTTTGTGTTTAGCTTGTGAATAAAATAATGAAAATATTCAGGTTTTTTTGGATGAGACTGTCTGTTCTCAAATGAGTGGTTTCTGAAACGATGAAGGCATTATGTGTGTTAAAACATGAGGAACCACCCACCGAGTGACACAGCCTCATGTCTCAGAAGACCTGAATCCTGAACTACAACACTGTGAGAACCTCAGATCTCGCAAGATAATGACAAGTTTTTATGTTGCAGACTACATCATACGTGAATTAAAAATGTGGCGGACATGTGGAAGTGGAAGCAAGGATCGAGACAAAGAAGAAAGAAGCATAGTGCAGTACCACTATTTAGTCTGGAAAGACTTCATGGCTCCAGAACATCCAGCAGGAATCCTTAAATTCATAAGGAGAATGAATGAGGCATACTCACTAGAGAAGGGGCCCATTCTAGTTCATTGCAGGTGTGTACACAGAGTAGTGATATTAAGAATTTTCATGACATCATGTGGGACGGATGAGATGTTTGTTGGGAGGGTTGAGAGAAACATTGCTTTGATTGCACAGGCTGTTGTGAACATAATGGTCAAACTTTGGCTTCCACGAAAGGCAGGAAATTTTCTAATTGGTTGAATGAGTGTAAGCGTCTCAAGATGAATGCTCCATGGAGTTGGTTACTACTCTCCTTGAGTCCTGAAATACAGAAGCATAAAAAAAAATATTATTTTACATTTTATGTAGACAAACTGTATCAAAGATATTTTCACATTGTCAATTGAGTGTTAAACTCTACTAATTTCAAGCATTTGCAGTATTGCATACATTCTTATTTGATACTAATGTAAAGCCTGTCATGTGGCACTGGCACACACCCAACATTGTACCTTTATTTTTGTCAATAACTTTACTGATTAAATACTTCCAGCAGTCAGTTTGGCTCTCAGTATGATCCTGATAATTAATCTGTTTTTATTTATACAGTGCTGGAGTGGGTCGGACAGGCACACTTGTGGCGCTTGACTCTTTGCTACAGCAGCTTGCTGAAGAGGGTTATGTGGCAATTTTTAATACTGTGTGTGATCTGCGACATCAGCGCAACTTTTTGGTTCAGTCTTTGGTAAGTTTGTTGACTATTTGTAAAATCTTTTTTTATTTCTTATTGAGAGGTTAGTCACATAAAGGGGGCACTTTAACCAGCCTCCAGTTCAGGAAACATTTTTAAGTTTAATTACAAAATATGTCTGCCTGCCTGCCTGTCGGCTTGTAACAACTCGAGAACTGCATAATGGATTTTCATGAAAATAATACTGTTGTTGATAATTAATGAAATTAAATTATAGGATGAAATCTGTTGTTGTGGTAATAAGTATCCACATTTGATTTGAAGTGGAGAAAATATTTTTTCATTTAAGAAAACGCGTTGCATATTGCGTTACATAGGACAAAACAAGTTTTTAATTCTAGTTGTGCCAGGACGATTGAAGGTCAGGGTTCTCTTGACTTTGAAAATGCTTTTCATTTGGTGTGTTGGGTCTAACTTGCACAATAAGACAAAGTAATGATACAGCACCAGCAGTCATGTTGAGACTTACAACAGATTCTTTGTTAATTGTGTTGTGTGATCTTCAACATTTATAGGTGTGGTGCACAGAAAATGTACTTTGTGATTTGATATTGCAGTATTCATGGTCATACTGAAAGTTGTGATCATTCTCAAGTGTTAGGAACTGCAAACAGCAATATTGCAGGGTGTAGAATTTGTGTTGTGTGCAAAATAATTTTTTTGTACACTTTTAGATTATAAAACTTGTTGGCCCCAGTATTAAATGCCAGTAATGATATGCAGAAGACCAGAATTTAACTGAGGCTGCATAACAGCAGATAGTTATATGATGTTTGGACTTTAGAGCATCACATTGTGAATTATGTATATAACGTTTGGCACCAAATGGTTAAATATTAATTCTGACAGGAATAGTTTCTAAAAAAGACACTTGTTAGCTCTTGGCAACAGTGTCTCCTTATGTGAATTGTGCCATTGTTTATGCATATAAAGTCATGTGTCTAGAAGCCAACATAGATGGCATTGTAGTTTTACATACTGCAGACAGTACTTGCTTCTGATTTAATGTTTCACAGACAAAAAATGGGTATAGAATTTGTATTTTGAAGTGACGTTTATTGTAAATTTTGCCTTCGTTGAGTTACAAAATCGTTGTTTGTACTCTCTTACACATACTTACTGCTAAGTGATAATGAAATTAACATGCTTATTTTTGTAGAAGCACACATTAAGACAGTTAGGCTGAAGGAGCCTGTGAGAACATTTGTATGAAGTCTCAGAGGGTGCAGAGATTTTGTTTATTTTTAAATTTATTGGGGTATTACACTCTAATATCCCTCCCCCCCCCCCCCCCTTTCCCAACCCATTTGCATTTTTTGTTACATGCTGTCATTCAATATTGTATGTCTCTGGTTAGATAGCATTCGTTTGAGGTTCGTTCTAGCTGTTTGCCCAAGATAATATGAATGTTTATAGTTTTAGTAAGGTGTCTTCACAGGGCAGGAGCCTGCTGATTTGGCTGACTATTGGATGTGGGAGTAAAAGGTTTAATTCTTGTTGTTCATAATTTCAAAATATTTTCACGTCTCAGTCCATTATAAAATCTTAATATTTGACATCCCTGTTGGTATGTACATGCACTGCTGTGTTTTATGGTCGACCTTAAAACACAGCAGTGCTGTTGAAAGCAGCATAAGGACCAGTGAAAAATACGTGCCTTACGTAAAACTCGTGTATCCACACAAAATAAAACCTAAAAATTTGTACACCCATTGATACCACACAAAATACCAGGAGTACGGGAAAAGTCTATACAAGCAACTTTCCTGCAGGACCGGTCTGTCCAGTCGCACGAAAATCCGTATGTAAAAGTACAGGATTAACACTGGCCTTCTTACATTAGCACTGCATATACAGCCACATCTTATGGTCCGACGCCATTTTATATATATATATATATATGTATATATATACTTTTTAGTATTCGTGTTTTTATGCTTTTGTATTTTATATTTTTATTTTGTATCTTTTATATTCATATTGTTAAGACATACCTATACATATATGCATACATATAATTGTACAAAATAAGGGGATTTCTTTTACAAAATGTATAGGGTTTGATTTTCATAGTTATTGTATAGGCCTGATGATGGCTCTGTAGAGCTGAAACCGGTAGCCTGATGTGCCGAAAATATATATGTTGGTTGTGACTGTAATTACGGAACAGGAGTGAAATATACTGTCCATCACTTGCTTTATTTCACCCTTCTGGCACCTAGAATTGTGAGCTAACACCTAAATGTTTTCGAAACTTTGTGAACCCCTGTGTTAAAACAGTGGGCTTTTGTGTTTTGAAATATATTTTGCCTTAGTGTTGTATTACTTGTCACTTCTTTAGAATTTTCTTCAGAATATAACTGTGAGGTAATCTCGGGATGCAAGTGAACTTTGTATTAATTTTGCCTTTTCCAACCAATTTTCTATATCTTTAAGAATATTCAGATTTTAATTATAGCATAAAATTATTTTCATTCGGTATTTGTTAATTCAAAATACGTTTGAGTTGAAGTGTCATTACACATGCACATAAATATTCCTCTACATGAAGTCTCATTTGAATTTCTGTTTCATCATTTTTATAGTTTTGTATTTTGTATTGAGCATTCGACCATAGTGAGTAAAATACTAAATTCTGTTACAAAATTTGTACCCTTTGACTTTGTAATTGTTTAGCTTCATATGTGCAGTTGAAGATATTGCATTTAATTTCAGAAACAGTATATCTTCATTTACCGAGCACTGATGGAGGTAGCACAGTTTGGAGTGACAGAGTTAAAAGTATCAGAGCTGAAAGGTGCTGTAGAGAAGCTGAGGCAGAGGGAGAATGGGAAAGATAGGTGCAAGATGGAAGATGATTTTGAGGTATGTGTGTGTACAGTAACTTGAACAAAAGGTTACCAGCAAATGAAGGATTTGCTGTCACCATGCTTGCATCTCATTTCTTGGCACACAGTATAAAAGTGTTAAAATTTCAGACTGTAATCCAATTATGGTCCATTTTTGTTAGAAGTTCAAGAGATAGCTTTTCTTCTCCACTGAAAGATAATGAAGGCCTGTCTTAGGAAATTCTAAGATCAAAGGCCATTATACTGTCTTATAAATATTTCTTTAATTGTCTTTGCTTGAAACACACACACAAGGTGTTTGAGGAGCTTGGAAGGTGGTGATCCTAATGATGTATATCTTGCTAGCAACTGCCTGTAGGAAATTTTCATTGCTGTCAAAGTAATACATAAACAGTTTGACAACAGTGGAAGTTTATATTTGCAAAATGTTTTACTTTTAATATTTTACCCATGTCTTAAAGACCTTACTGTTTTTATGAAGACCTCACTGTTTGGTGTTTCTTCATTTGCCACACATTTTCTTACAGTACATGAAATTCGTATACAAACTGTGATCAGAACATTTCCAAACTGGCTACAAGGTGACACTACTGTAGCTAGCGCAGAGTTGCTGTAATGGATGATGGCAGCCTACAGCGTACTGAACCACTTCCATTAATATTGTAAATATAGAGTGTGTCTGTCATTCAGAGGTAACATGTGTGTACTACTGTCAACAATTCCTGTTTCTCAAAAAATGATGGACCTTCAAGAACAGCGCATGTACATCAAGATCTGTTCCATTGTAGACTGACTCTGCTAAGCAAGTTGTGACATCATTTAACTTGTTTTTGGAGAGGAAGAAATAGTCTTTAAAGCAGACATTGAAATGGTTTTTGAAGTTCAAAAATGGATGGAAATGTGTTGTGAAGTGGTGAACATGTTCACAAAACTAGGGTCTTGTAGTCTGCAGGTTGGCTAGTGACCTGGGTATCTCATTTGGATCCAAAGAACCATTTTGATTCAAAATCTGAACAGTTGATGGATTGTGCGAGGTTTAAGGTTTTCACAGCAGTTTTGTTGAAGATTCAGGTCTTTTGGGATGTGACACTGTGTTGCTGGGTATTGTTTCCATTTTTTTAAAGGAACATAGTGCCTTCATCTTCATAGGCTGAGGGGTCCTACCCTTCAACCACTGGAAGATCAAGGCATCCTCATATGATAGATTACCACCAGAATTATGCCTTAGTAGCTGACTGACAAGCAGAAACAATATAGTATAGCAGGAGTAATTCCACAAAGTCTCTAGCTTCAGGCGCAGGTAAGTTAGTGAGCCTCGGCCGATGTCACAAGTTGGGAGAGTGTACAAAGTCATGTGCATGTATATCAGTATGTTTCTGCAATCAGAGCGGTGGATGTGTCAGTATTTGTCTGCTTACGTAGCAGCTGCAGTCATGTGACTGAGGTAGAAGGTCCATATTGTTTGTAAGACTCACGCTGAAGCTTGCTGTGCAAAATGACAGGGACTTTGTGGATGTAATCCTGCTATAAGTATATATGAGGATCTGCAGGAAACAATTCAGAGAGACCCACAGTTCATCACAAGAGATGAAACATAACTTTATTATACAGTATGGCCGTGTGGGCCAGGGGCTTGGAGTAGCTTTTTAAGCTGAGGATGGGACTGCTTCTGTCCTAGAAACATATTGTTTTATTAATTTTCATTATCTCTTAACATGAAATGTTGAGCGACTTCTATGGAGTAGATAATTTGAAGCTCGATATACCACTGCCAGGATCTTACAGAGTTACATTTGTCATTACTACATAATATGCATGGTTGGTCCAGCATTGATAAATAATTTACCATTCATTGTTTTCAGAAAATTAATCGTGTGGTAGAAGACCGCAAATCATTCTCAGTTGGAGGTGCAGAGGAAAATCGAAACAAGAATCGCAGTGAGCTTGTTATACCATATGACAGGAATCGAGTCATTCTCACCCCTATTCCTGGAAGAGAACATTCCACCTACATTAATGCATCATTTATTGAAGTAAGTTTGTGAATGAAAACAGGGGTTTTTTTTTCTTTCTTTCTTTCTTTCTTTCTTTCTTTCTTTCTTTCTTTCTTTCTTTTCTTTCTTTCTTTTGAAAGTTGTGAAGTTTGAAAGTATGAAGGAGCCCTTGTCTGTATGATGTGGAGGAACTCTATAATTTTTAGCTTGTGTATTTTTAAATGTTTCATGAATTGATGAGACACAAAAGCTTTACTTCTTAATCAAGTTTATGTATATTATCCTGTCTTGTTTGAGGTTTCGTATATCAAAATGCAACATGTAGGAGGGTTCAGTTTTATGTGTAACTTATAATTTTATTGTTTGCATATGTTGGTTTATATAAACGATATGATCCAAATGTTTGAGCAGCTCAAGATGATATGCACTTGAGACTGTTTTTAATCTTTTAATGTGCTTTCCAATAAAACCTCACACTGCTTTCTATAGATGGCCTTTAGTCTCTGCTTTTTCTGTATTAGGCATGACAGATCATTAAAAATTATTTGGCTGCAGTAGTACTGTGATCCGTGATGTATCGATGATCCTGTTGTAAAACAGTGTTTGTAGCCTTTTCATTGTGCACCTAATTTTTTCATGCAGGGCTATGACAATTCTGAGTCCTTCATTATCACACAAGATCCACTTGAGTCTACAACAGCAGATTTCTGGCGCATGGTTTCCGAGCAGAGTATCAGCACACTAGTCATGCTGTCTGATGTAAGTACTGCACGGCCATTCATATGTCTGGATATGCCATCACTGCAGAACTGATATGATGTGAAATTAAAATCAGAATGGAGATGCAATGAGATTAAAATTACAGTATGAAAGTGAAGGCATTTATTTGGCAGGTCTGAGGATAAAACTTGTGATAGGCAATAGACTGCTTAGTACGTTCAGAGAGCTTCGGCCGTCAGCGAATGATGTTTCGTTCACACAGTCATTCAGCAGTCACCATGCAATGACTCTTGCACTGATGTAGACGGGATCTTGCTACACAGCAACTATGATTAAACCAGGTCGAATGTCAATAGGAAGATACTTGCACAAAGATGTATGCTGACACCAGAAACTAGAGCAGACGTCCAAATTGAGTCCAGAGGTCACTGTGTATATTGGCTGTGTCTCTTAAAGTGTTCGTTTTTAGAGCCACAAAAATCATAAACTTTCACCCACAGAAAGTATTGATGGTACATCATCTGCAGATCTACAGAACCAGTTTGAGACCCTGACTTTTGTAATTGGCTTTCAAAAATAATAATAATAATAATGATATAGATGACCTCAAATTTTTTCTGTGGCAGATGAAGGCTGATGTCTGGTATCGGCTGAACAGAACACAATTCATTTGATATTGAAAATCAATATTTTATCCACCAGGTCCCATTACGCGACCAAACAATTGGTGGTATTGTGTGCTGTGAAGACTAGGCCCACATTTTTTATGACACCTCTAATTCAGAGCAGTATGTGACAAAACTTTTGCCGTCTTTCTTTGAAGAATTAACCATGCAAAAAAGAAATTAGGTGTTTCCATTACACACTACGGTGTTTCCATTACACACTACAGAAAATTCAGTGCAGGTGCTACAGGCTGTTGTCAATGAACGAATAGTCAGTAGGGGTCTGTGGTCATTATGTTCCTCGTGTCATTATGTGTGATTTTTGTCTGTGGCAAAACTGTAATACAGTTTACATAACTCATGCACGTTGGAGGCCTTGCAGATTGAAATCCATACCGTTATTCTAGAAATAAATTTTGGAGGGTAAATTTCAGTGTGTGCCTCAGAATTTGCTACACTGTTGTGAAGTATACATTGACGTTGAAAGACACCACTTTCATCAGTGTGTATGGTATGAGACAAGTAAAGTGATTTTACTGATAACACTTTTTGAGTGGACAGATCCATGAGTTAAATCATACAGTAGCAGTTGATTTTGATATCAGACAAGCCTAAGTATGATCAATGTCTCACTGTATGAACAGGTGGTAATAAGGCTGCTGCAGACAAAGGAATTAACCTCACTGAATATGTGTGTGTATGTGCACACGCGCGCATGCATGTGTAACAGCATTCTCCCCTGAGATCAGTTAAATATTTTGCTCTTATCCATATTGTTACCTTCAGCTATGTTTTTATTGAAGATATAAGCTCTGTGAACTGCAAATAACCTGGAAGGTAATTTTTAATGTAGCAATATTTAATAGATGATCTCACTGGGCTGTGCAACATTGCACATGTATGGGTGAATGTCAGTGGTGGTGGCAACTTGATGTAAATTTCATGTCATATAATAAACATGTGAACTTGTCATTTTTTGTATTTCCAGCTGGGTGAGGGATCAAAGAAATGCATCCGGTACTGGCCAGATGATGAGATTAGTCATGAACATATTCATGTGAAGTATATTCAGAGTGAGAGTTGCCCGTACTACACACGTAGAGAATTGAGCATAACCAACACAAAGGTAAGCTTAATAACTGATGTTGGATGTGCTCAAACCATGACCCACATTCTGTCGTATGCTTCAAAAGCAGTATGAAAAGCAGGCATTTGTATTCATTGCTTTGGTACAAGCATTGGTGCACTGTGGTAATGCTATTGTGTTTGGAAACTGGGACGTGGGCTGTTTACTGTGTCTCCAGCACTTTTTCTTTCCTATGTCCCCCAACAAAAATCCAATTAAAATTTTTGTTTGAACACCAGTAGAATAAAATAGAATAGAATAGAATAGAAGTAGGGCGGGAACCACAGTGTCCCATGCACATCGACCATCACTTGATCCTTTGTGCAGCCCGTATATTCATGTGTGTAGCAGTCCCGCACTTTGAACAAAGTGCAGTTACCTGCTTACAGAGATATCCTTAAAGTCCCCTGGTTTCATAGGATAATGTCCCAGGTACCTGAATCTTAATGCAGCCAAGGCCTCACAGTCGCAAAGAACGTGAGGCCGTTTCAGATACCTGTTTGCATCTATCACACTCGGGACTGTGTACTAGCCCCAATTTAAATAGGTGCCCCTTTAAATGACAGTGTCCTGTCAACAGCCCTGTCAGTATTTGTAGCTGGTTTCTGCTCAAACTAAGTAGTTCTCCAGCTCTTTTAGCAGAAGGTCTTTTGAGAAAGCCCCTAGCCTGTCTTTGTCCATGAATGGACTGCCAATATTCTGTATGTTTCCTATTTGTCCATCCCCTGATCACCTCCCTTGCAATCTTAGCAGATATGCCCAGGGCAGGCTCAGGTCCTATAAATGGACGTGAGGAGCCCTGTCTAGCTAGTTGATCAGCCATTTCATTTCCATAAATTCCCATGTGTCCTAGCACCCATATCAGTTGGACCCTGTTATGTTCTGCCAGTCCCATCAGTGATTGATGGCAATCCCAGACTAGTTTGGAATTGATCTGGAAGTTATTAAGTGCCTTAATGGCTGCCTGACTGTCTGAGAGAATATAGATGTTTGTACCTTTGTAGCCCTTTCCTATATTCTCCATTATACATGCCTTAATGGCATATATTTCAGCCTGGAATACCGTAGTGTGAAGCCCGAGACTGAAGCTATGCCCCCTCCTCGAGCCCCATTTATACACCCCGGCACCAGTGCCCTCATTGGTCTTAGACCCATCCGTATACCAGACCAGCCCCCCTTTATTATCTGGATTAAATCCATTCTACCATTCATGCTTGCTGGAAAGATGAACCTTGAAGGGCTTATGAAATACATATCTCAGTGTCATTCTGTCTGTCCCAATTAAAAGGATGGGTTCTTGCTCCATATCCCAAGACTTTTTAGCATTACCTTAGTAGATCTAGGTCTCCACTGTTGATTGCATGTAAGTCTGTAGATCCTTGCCTGGGCCTCAGCTTTGATTACCACTTCTAGAGGCGGGAGTCCCAGGAGGACCTCCATTGCTGCTGTTAGGGTAGTCTTCATCGCCCCCGTTATAGCCAAGCAGGCTAGTCTCTGTAGCTTTTAAGCTCCATCCTGCTGACCTTGTAGTTGACCATTGTCCACCATACCGTTGCGCTGTAGGTCAGAAGGGGTGTAATTATAGTTGTCACAAAAAACAAAGTTGGCTGCAATGTGCTTTATGATGTACAAAGTGTGGACTCAATTGCAGCATGTGTAGCTGATAGTACAGCTGTAGTTCCATACCTTTCTGTTTCATTTGTAATCAGTGATTGTTGTGTATTCCATTAAAGTATTTCATTTTTTAGACTGATGAGAATATAATGGTGACCCAGTTCCAATACAATGGATGGCCAACAGTAGAAGGTGAGGTACCAGAAGTTACAAGAGGGCTGATTGAGTTGGTTGACCAGACACAAAATCATCAGGAAGCTCATGGTGGCTCAGGTCCCATTGCTGTGCATTGCAGGTGAGTTGATGGTGGTGTTGTTACTTAACCTCTATTCTGTACTACAGTTGTTTATTAATATATTGATATTGACAGCTGCATCTGCTGCTAGCACATCAGTGTCTGTGGCACATTTAGCATGTAATATAACTTTAAATGTTATATAACTTCATCAAAAGACAAAGGAATTTCAAAAACTGAAGTAACAAACAATGTGGCACCAAGAACTTTATTCTGGCTGGGGTGTACACAGCACTTGGGTAGCAGATGGTAAACATCAGACCTCCATGTAGTCACCACTGACATTCAAATATGTCTCACTATGGTACTAAGGCTTGTATCCCATCATAGAAGAAATGGTGTCTAAGTGTCTGTAGCTTGCTGCATGTTAGTGTGTGTTGCAAACTGTGCTTCTTAAGGGGTCCAAAGAGATGAAAATCACTGGGCACGAGATTTGGACTGTAGGAAGGGTAGACCATAACCTTCCAGCCATGGTGCTATAACCAGCACAGATCCAGTTGGTGGTATGGGGCCCATTGATTTACATCCACATGGACCCATTAAGAAGTACATGGCTCACAAGCAGTTTGCAGCAGACACCAATGTGAAGTAAGCTGTCACCTCCTAGCACAGACACTTGACACAGATTTCTTGTACACCATGATATCAGCCTTAGTGTGTGATAGGATAAATGCTTAAATGCCAAACATGATTACATGAAGGTCTGATATGTACTATCAGCTGCCCATATGCAATGTGTACATCAGAGCGAAAATAAATTGTTGATTACCTTATTTGATTAAGCTTCCTTGTAGTTAACATAAGTTATGGTCACCACTGAATGTCACCAGAAGTGAAGTTACTCACTGTCTGTAGCTACACTCATCACCTTGTATTACTTTTGTTGTTTCATAATTAGGTGCTGTTTTGCCTTTTATGTATGTTTCCTTTGTTCATTTTTATAGCTGTGGGTCTGACCGTAGCTCCATGTTTGTGGCATTAAGCATTTTGGTGCAACAGCTGCGTACTGAAAAAAGAGTTGATATTTTTATTGCAACACGAAAGCTGAGATCGCAGCGCCATGGGATGTTGCAGACATTTGTAAGTAATTAAATCAAGAATTGTGGTGCAACTTTTCTTTGCATGTCATCCAGAATGTGCCATCTTTATATTCAATAATTACACACACAGACAAAGAAATATTAAAAATTATTCTGTTTTTTGTAGCAGAAAGTCACGTGCTTTTATTTAGTACATGCTTATTGAGCAGTAAATCTATGAAGGTAAAATATATGCATGTATTGAATGGTCTTGAGTGCCTGTAGCTGAGGTTAATAAAAGTAAATTTCACCCTATAACCTGCCATGAAGGCCCAGAGGGGGAGTAGAGGTATAGCTCTACTCTTTCTTTAACCTGGGCTGTAGATGGGGGTGGGCAGTCAATGCCATGCCCTGGCCACTTTACCCCCAGGAAAGAGACCTGGTACCCATTCTACAGGGTGCTGGGTGGGCCCCAGCGCCAATCTGGAAGGGGCAGAAATTCTCACCCCCACTGGATTTGATCCCCAGGCCGTCTAGCCCATAGCAAGTCGCTATATCGACTATGCTATCCTGGCCCATGTTGCTGAGGTATGTCCATTATTTTGTTGATAATTAGTGGTGTATCATCCATCCATTGTTTCGAAGGAGGAGCTGCATGTTTTCTACATAAACATGAACTTTAAATGTAACATAGTTAGCAATGCACTTGCTTTTTCTCCTGATACATTTAATTATTGGATAAATTTATTCTTTCTTTGCATAAGCATACCGTGAGGTGGCACTGTGTGTGTTTGAGTTTCCTGTACTTGTTCTGGAGCCTAATTAAGACAATAGTAAGTGGACTGTTTGTTTTTTTTGCTGGCAGGCTCAGTATGAATTCTTGCACCGTGCCATTGTAAATTATGCGGACCTGCATCACCTTACGGATGATCCAGCCTAGACTGTGCCAAGTATCAAGTTGCATTCCACAGAGATGAATCAAACTAGGCTCTGAAATTGAGCTCCTTTCTGCTGAGCTGTGTTGTTGAACTCTGCTTAGTTAATTTGTTGACTTCCACTAATCATGTGCATGAATATTGAAATGTCAGCAGAGTGCCTGTGTGTCTCTTGTCAACACATGTACAGTTGTACATACCAGTAATTTAACGTGTGCATTCACACAGTTGGGCGTGGACACACATATATATATACCTAGGAAAATGAACGTTTGTTGTTACGCTAACAATACGAGTAATTCTCTTCTATCATGGTAAATTCATGGCTGGCACCAGTTATCGACTATCACATATGTGAAATACTTGTGGGTTGTATTCTGGTTGACTAATCTCATGCATGATTACGTCAACAAAGTTAGCACTTCGTTCTGTCCTCATACCTTAATGCTGTTGTCTCAGTCATGATGGTTTTTGTGATATGCAAGCAATTTCACATGTCTGTGTCTACATCATCACTGTCGTGCATTTGTGGTGTTCCATAGGATGGCAGTCACTCAGCACATACTTGAAAATTCCCACCCATTTTGTTCTAAATTGTGGCTTCTCGTGCATTGTGTGGTTCTGAGTTCAGAGTCTTGGTTCGGTTCTTTCTGCTAATTGTACAGTGCACGAGATGGATATGTTGCATCAAGTTCAGTGATCAGTATATGAAATTGTCTTGAAGTAGGTATGAGAAAATGCAGAAAAGTATTGAATATCAGCTGTACTATGTTTCATAGTGCAGTTAACTAATCCTGTGGAGACTTATGTAATTAGGCCAAACCAAATTCATTTAATTTGAATCAGGGTGAAAAGAGTACTCTGTATTGACATGAAGATTTAAATTAGGATTGGTTGAGATTTAAACTTCTTGTACTTTGAGATCTGCGCTGTTCTGGGATATTAGACGGCGTCGTGTGGTAATTGTTTCCTGACATTTCGGGACAACGTATCGGTCCCATCTTCACAGGTCAAGAGTCCGAGTAGGAAAGAAAAAAAGCCAGCAACCTATAACGTAGATTCATGGAAAGTGCGCGCGGGGTAGCAACCAGTAGGCGTGATGACAGCCAATAGGGTAGAACCTACTTAGAGAGAGTAGATGGTGCCCCCTCCCCCCATTAGTGGTAACTAGCCCATGGTCCTTTTGAGGACCACATTCTCCCTCTTCCACGTTCTCCTATTTCCCAGTGCTTTATTTTTATATATTTTTATATTCTGTATTTTTAATTTTTCTTTATGTTGTACTTTTATTAATTATTATTAATTTTTTATTCTTATTTTTATTTTTTGTTTATTTTGATTTATTTATTTTTATTTTATTTCTTACTTTTTCATTTTTAATTATTTCTTTCTTATTTTTATTTTATGCTTATTTTTTAGTTTTATTTCTTTTATGATTATTATTTTAATATTTTTATTTGTATTCCTCAGTTGTTCTATTTCTACTTTTATTATTTTTATGTATTTCATTAGTTATTTATAATTCCCTCTTTTTAATTAATACATTTGTTTATTTGGTTTACTTCCCTTCCGTGTTATTGCTGCATTCCATACATTTGTCTCCATTATTCTCACCCTGCTTCACCAGCAGTGACTTGGCCACCCTGAGACCGGTTCTCACCCAGGTATCCCACTAGTCTCTTTCCCCTCCCCCACGCTGTTTTGATTTTTCTTCTTCTAATTTATTTTTAGTTTTTACTGTTGGTGTATTTGTATTTTATTTATTTAGCTTTATCTTTATATTTTCCTCCTTTACTGTTACTTTATTCCATATATGTTTTTTCCAACTGTCTTATCTGATTGCATTCTCGATACCCCTAGCTCCTTTACATTGTCTCTGTCCACCCCTCACGCACCCAGGTTCTACCCTATTGGCTGTCATCATGCCTACTGATTTCTACCCTGCGCGCACTTTCCATGAATCTACGTTATAGGTTGCTGGCTTTCTTTCTTTCCTACTCGGACTCTTAGACCCGTGAAGATGGGACCGATACGTTGTCCCGAAATGTCAGGAAACAATTACCACACGATGCCGCGTAATATCCCAGAAGGACACAGATCTCATCAACATCATGGCGGAAGCCTGAAATCATTGTTGTACTTTATCAGATCAGGCTCCAAGACAGTACCATCCAAGTTGGACAACTTTAACTAAAGAACAAAATCAAAATCAATTGAGTGTGAAATCCCTAGCAGAACCATTTCAGCTTAAAACAACTGAATTCAAGAAGTAGCTACTATTTACTACTACCTTCAAGCATGCAATTTTCTTTATAAAGCAGATGACAATTTTCATGTGCTTGACATTTGATCAGTGGTATTTCCAGCTTTTAAATAATTAGTGTATTAATGTTTATGGACAGATGACTTTGATAAGAGTATATATGACATTTTATATATACACTGTATGAATATTTTTTATTTAAAAGACTGTTACATTCAGTTCTTGTGGAATTTCTTTGCCAGTATTTTTTGTATCAGATAATGTTGGTACTAATGTCTAAAAGTATCAGTATTTTCTGTGTGTAATCTGATCATCATGGTTTGATATTATTGGCAGTTTACAATGTCAGAAATATTTTGCCATTATGTTACTCAGATAACATGAAAGAGAGGTTTTCAAAGCAGTGTCTAATTGAGGATGTATGGATGAATGAGTGCATGAATGATGAATGAGCCTATTATGTTTATTGTGTTCATTTAAAGGGAAGAATGGCATTCTAGATCAAACCATAATTCAACTGCAGGTTGTCTAAACTTTTAGTAATTTTACATTTTTTTAATTATAAGATAAAATTCTGAGAATTTAGAAATTCACATTCATTGCATTTATTCATGGAATGTGCTTTGTATTTTTACTTTATTGTAGCAGAACATTCATGGTAGAAAACAGTTGCAAATTTTATAGTTGTTTTGGTACAAGAATCATACATTTGTAGTGTTATGGGTTGTAAGTCACAAACATACTAGTCCCTAATTCAGTGAAATAAAACCTGGTCAACCTAAACACCACCAAGCCCATGGACATATCTTGATAATGTGATGGAGAAAAGCATCAAGTAGTTTCATAAAACAGTTTGTCTTGTGTTTGTAATTTTAAATTCTTCAGTGTTTGGTGGCAGATAGAGGCATAGTCAGTTCTGAGGCCTATAATTTCCACTCTCACCCATTTTTCTTTTGTTGTAATTTTTTTCTGTCATTTTTCTGCATCCTATCTCCCATTTCAGCATATTGGTTCATCCCACCATGAAAATTTTCTGGTCATTATAATTTTGTTCCTTCTCACTGAGAAGCTCAGGCCATGACAGGCAAAATCTTTGTTATTTTATTAATGTGTAAACAGAAGAGTTCACAGTCACTCATTAAGATGTCGGGGACTGGGCAGTTGTCATTGTCATGTCCAGAATGGTCCTGGGGCCTGCCAACCCCACTTCTGTTGTGTGTAAGAGGCACACTTTCATATTTAATAATTTAATTGATACCATGGAAACAATCATACGATCTCAAGGATTTACTCTCTAGTACGATAATGTCGAGACTAATTCAGAATGAGTATGTTGCTGTCGTGTTACTTTGTTTTACACTACAAAGATGTTGTAAAGACTCTGTCCACTACAGAGGGGGCCATGCCTTCATATACAGTCTCATTGACACCTGTTTGTGGAATGAGGTGCTAGTCAGTGTCGGCTTCTGGATTTAGTTTCTCACAGCGGTGTCGCTGAAGACTCATGTTTTCTGGGATTTTATGTGGCGTCGATTGGTGAATAGTTACAACATTTCAAAAGACTGTAGTGCCTTCATCTTCAGGGTCAAGCAGTCCTGGAAGTAGTATTTACCACTTATCCCAGAAGACCTAAGTCTTCCTCACTACAGCATGTTCCAATAGCATCTTCCATCCACACTCCAAAGATACTATCAGTAAAATCACTTTATCCACCTGATGCTACATTAACTCTCGAAACCTGTGACGTGTAACTTCCAAGCATATTTAATACACATGTAACAAATTCTGTGATGCACATTGTAGTTTACCTGCAGTGATTTCTGGAGTATATTGGCAAGGAATAGTTGAGCAAGCCAAAACCAGGGTTGTAGAGCTTAGTAAGAAGAAGAAGAGATTTCTAGAGTAACAGTCTGGATTTTGATCTGTAAAGGCTCCATTGCATTTGGATTATTTGTCAGGTCTTTGTTTTGCCACATATTAAAATAACAATAATAATAAAAATACTAATGTGTATCAGTTCACATGCAGCAAGCATATAAGTACTGGACAACAGTGAGGGTCAGAGGTCATGCCATAATTGTGGGTCCACAGTATGGAACTTGCTTTAGGTCATCCCTCTGGCACCTAGAATTTGGAGGTAGCTCATAGATTTTTGGAAAATTTGTGGACCCTTGTAATTGTGTGTTAAGTTCTTGGGACAAGTCAGCTGTGAGCAGTCTTTGCTGTTTTAGTGAGTTACAGTACAGAACAATGACTGAGAATTATTGTAGTTATTAGTATTTTGAACAGGACACAGCAGAAGCACACATCACAGGAAATTCAGTACTGACTGTACAGGCTGTTTTCATTGAAGATATAAGCAGTAGAAGACTATGGCCATTATGTTCCCCAGGTCTGAACATGTGTGATTTTTATCTGTGGGGAAAGGAATGCATTCACTCTGCAGCCTTTAAGCCCTTAGAAACTGAAATCCAGAATGTTACTGTAGCAATCACAGAAGGTGATCATCATATGTCACAGAATTTGTTGCAATGCACAGTGGTCTGGAATGCCTTCAGACACGGCCATAACTGAAATTTGTATTTTTTTCATTTTGGCACCATAATCTTTTTTACATTTCAAGTAGCAGTTACCATGCACAAGGGATACCATTTTTACACTTATTTGTGTGACTGTTGCTTGTGTGTTGTCTGGGGCACTTGGCTTTAGTTTTACATTCGTCTAAGAGAAGGAAGGAAGCTCTCTGCTCGTCAAAAGATACTGCGTTGTCATGAAAAGTAACTGGCGTAATGGAATTATCAGTTTTCAGTTATTTAGGAATAAGTGCATATTCTAAAGTAATAGCAGAGCTTTCCATGACCAGAGGATATATGGTTTCATATAACTGTTCAACATAAAGGTTTAATATGCAGATTACACATAACTTTATTGTCCATTCTTCCAACTGTCCAGTTATCTGAGGAGGCTAAAGAGGTTTAAATTGAAGAGCTAGGGACTGCTGAACAAACCACACCCAGAAATTTTCAAGAGAGGCTACCGAAAAAGACCTGCTGTATTGTCTTTGGAATTGCATCTGATCGTCTGTGTGTTGATCTGAGGCCTGTGCCACTCAGGCCTAAGTCATTCCTTTTGCCAGATATTTTGAAGATGTTATATTCCCCAGACGGGACAGTCCTTTCTGAATGTACACGAACATCTGTTTTAGGAAGTGAGGTTGATGAGCAACTGGTATTGACTAAAATTATGGCTGTGTAAATTTAGTATAGTTTTTATTGTTTTGAGTCTTGCTTTCTTAGTAAAAAAAAGAGTTTGAATGAAGAATATGAAAATGTTAGTAACAGAATAGTAACCAACTTTGAAGGCATGTTAGACCACTGTGTGTGCATCAGTGTGATATGTTTGGTTGCATGAATTGAGGTTTCCATAGCATTGGTGATGAAGATTAAAGCTGGTTGACTGGTTATTAGTTACTGGAATTTTGGGGAACTCTGCAGTCTCTCCATTTTCAGGGTATTATAAGCAGAGAAAGTAGTGTGGAAGAAATGGTTGTGTTATATAGGGAAAGAGCTGGTTAGGTGATTGGTGTAGTGAGCATGTAGGAGAAGTTGTTGTAGAGTGGGCAGAGCCATGGTTTGAACATAGTGGGGGAAATGAGAGCAAAAATGATGCAAATAAGACTGAGGAGGAAGGAGAGCAAACTTGCTTGGTAGTCCCTTCATGTTGTTAGTGTTACATAAATGTCTTGACTCCAGTAATTTGAGAACCACTTCAGTGAATATGTCAGTAAATTTTTTGGTACAATGTCACTGAAGACATACAGTCTCAAGTACAAATACTTTAACTTCGTTTGAAGTAATCTGATATGCCAGCAGGTCTGATAGTGAGTGTGGATGTTATGTTGCTACCTGTTTACATTTCCTTTACACAGACTGCATATTTTATGCAAACTTACCATTTACTGTGTAAAAAAGAAAACTTTGTCATGTACTGCTACATAGAAACTTACGCTTCAAGAATGCCTTTTTGACAATACTGAATGGGCCTTACTGGCAGTCATTTTACTGGCGAGGCAGTTGAACGGTGTCCAATTGCGATTGCTAGAATGCTATGATACTACACCACAACCAGACAGAACAGGAGAACAGAGCAAGCACCTCCATACAGTATAAGATTTGCATGTTCTATACTGCTCACTCGGAACTGATCCTTCCCATATGAACTTACTTCCATAAGCATTAGTTTTTATTTTTAATGTAACCTTTGTTTTATGACTGTTAGTGGACCTGGCAAGATGGTCACCTAATGCATGTATTCAGGCAGATACTACCATATGTGGTTAAATTAAACCACTCATTTCAGGATTGGGCCCTCTGTGTTAATTTTGACTCGCACTAGTCAAGTGTAATTCACTTATTCAGAATCTTGTCGTCTAGTCACTGGAGCAGGGTGCATAAAAACGTGGCATCTGCAATAGGCAAGTGACAATCAAAACATCAATATCCTAGTGAAAACTAAATTTTTTGTTATTTTAAAAGGAACAGAATGTGTACAAAATGTAATCTCAAGTTCCCAGTTCTGGAAAAAAGATTGATTTCTGTATGAAAATTCTGTATCCCTCATCTTTGCCCCTCATACTGGTACTGTATGTAAGGCAGCATTTCCAGGACCAACCAACCTTATAACAGATCATTCTGTATTTCACATAACAGAATGTGTAGTGTTTTGTTTTGTTGCTTCAGGCCAAAATGTTGCTGGACTTGTACTTGTGAACACTTTATTTAAGCAGAATATGTGGCACACTTTCAACATAATTTGAGCTCATCACATTTTTTTTAGCAGGTGATGACACTGAATTTGAGGTCTTGGCTCTTCTGGAATGTTACATAGCATTGGTCCAAGAAGAGCAAAGACCTCTACTACACCATGGCAGAAATCTGACACTGAATTTTTCAATTTAAATCTAAAATAGGGGAGCAGTTTCCAGAGGGTTTAAGCCTATTAAAATGCATATAAATGATTAGAGGTGAGAAACAGAGCAAGTGACTAGGAAAGTTTTAGAATTTCACCATGGAAGCAGCTGAAATAAAAACTCATGAAAGAGTAAATTTTGGCACAAGTTCAGTGTTCCATTTGTCACTTTTCTAGTCATGTAATAACACTACTGTCAAGCAAAACTGGCATGTAGCATGCTAAGTACAAGTATAGAATTATTGCAAGGACAAAAAACACCAGTTTTTTATTTGTTTCTTACGAATTGCTTGACGTGGAGTAATGGAACTTGAAACATTTATGTGTTTCCTGGGTCAAGTAAACAAAACTTTTTAAGACAGGAAGTTTCTCCCTTTTCAGAATATGGTTATAGCTGAGAAATAATTCCTGTAGAGGTAGGGTATGCTGGGTTTGTTTCCAAACAGGCAAAGTTTCTAGAGTGATAACAGCCGGAAAATGTGAAGGCGTCCTTTTTGAAGGTTCATGAGAATAGTTAGTAGAAATGCAAAGTATCTGAACTGGTTTATAATGAAATTGTAATGTAAATATAGTCTCATTTTGTGATACGGAGGAGCTTCGTCAAAAGTGTGTGTGTGTGTGTGTGTTTTAACGTTGTATTTGAATGCTTTGGACTTACCTCATTACATTATTCAAATTAACAGCCATTTTGTCATGAAGTTAAAGTTTAAACAGATCTGTTGAAAGGATTTTCACAGATCGTGTAATATATTCGAATAGCCACCATGTGTTATTAATTTTGGTGGTAGTTATAATTTTTTATATTCATTATAAATATAAATGCCTCCCTGAAAAAAATTCTACCACAGTTATTTTACAGGTGAAATGTGTAGCCCATATCATTCGATTGGATCACCCTTTTCAGAATGCCTATGACCGTTCAGTTTGTATAATGCTGCACTTAAGTGCCTGACTGAAAGTACATCACACTGTAATGACTGGTACAAGATGTAGTAGGTGACCATATTGCCTTGTATTACCTACATCGAAATGTGGAGTTCCTTCAGTATACTCTTAGGGGAAACCTCTCTGTACTTCCTCATTTGCAGACTCCACATGTTCATAATTTGCACAAGTAGGCTCATCTCACAGTTAATGGTCCTTTTTCAATTGATGAAAAGTGAGGGGAATTGTGTTCATGTGTTTGTAAATTCTGTATTTCCCAGCATTTAGATTTTAGTATCAACACTATATGAGTTAAGAAATTTTGTATGTTATTGGATTTATGACAGTTTTGTATAATTTTTGGTAAGCTATAAAATAAAAGTACTAACATGACATGCTCAAGTCAGTATTTTACCTGTGTGTTACTTTTTTACATCTCTTGATTTCTGACCATTCAACAGTAAAAGAAAGGATGTTCTGTCTGTATGAACCCAGCTGGAACACAAGAAAGGATATATATGAGTTTATTTATACCAAAACAGTAGTTGGTATAAATAAACATATATGTATAACAACTGCATGGAATATGTATAATAGTAAGTATAAGTAAGTGTACATGAACCCAGATGAACGATGAGGAAGGGCAGGGCTTTCGATTCCAGATAATCAGTGAGGTGTCTGCTCTTGATGTGAATAACATAGGCCTCTGGAATAATGCTGTTCATAGAAAAATTTGAAGCCTCTGTGTTGTGTACATTACAGATCACAAAAGAGATGTAAGGTTGTTTATGCTTACCAACAACTTCCATGTTTTCTCTAAAAAATGGATATTTTTTTCTGTATCCACTCCAAATTTAATTTTTTGCATTTGTATGAGTCATTGTGTGACTATGTCCAAGGTCCATTCGGATCGCCTTTTCTTGCCATGCTTGCCACTCCCATATCTTTCCTTTCATTTTCTTGTAACATCATAACATAATATAGTACAAATTAATCATAGTACAAAAATGAGATTAATTGAAGTTAAGGAAATAAAAGTGTACCTGCAAGATTTGTGGTTTACATGGTCTGACTGGAGAGTACAGTCTCCTGGGATGTTGGGATGTGACACTATGTAGTCTGATTGAAATATACCAACACTTTAGACTACCTTCCTGCCGCAGTCTTCAGGAAGATGAAGGCTGCAAGTTCCTCCCAAACCATGGTAAAGTTCCTACCAGGCCACAGGGCATCATATCCCTCACAACAGTACCTAAATATGAGTACAAAATTAAGGTAAAGTAAGGTAAGGTAATACAAGGTTAAACAAAGCCCAAAGTTTACTTCCAAATATACAATCTTAACCATCTTCCTTTTATTCTAGCCTGAATGAAGCCCGCCAAATATATGAGGCATGTACAGCTGAAACGTATTTGTGGCGCCACTGTTTCAGTGTAGATGGTGCAGCTGCAGGTTTGACTCAGTAAACACACTGGCAGACATTCAGGTAGATTCCCATTTTTTTCCATTCTGTCCCTTGCACTTATGAATGAGCAGATTCTGGACATTAAGGTACAGTTGGACAACATTATTGTCTGCCAATAAATAAATGAACAAACAAATAAATAAGTGGATAAATAAGTAAATAAAGAATATGTAAATAAATAAATAACCTAACCTAAGACCTAACTACCCCAAGTATTAATTGCAGGTAAATTGGAAGGCAGATTTTTTGAGTTTAAGTTAAAACCAGCTAATGCACAAGACTATTAACAGAGTAAGATGTATTTGTAACCCCTACATATGTTTCGGCAATCAAGTTGCCATCCTTGAGGCGTTCATCAAAGAATCGCAAACAACTATGGCATCCAGATACACACACATTTGACATTACATTGGAAGCACTCATGCTGCTCACAGTATTAAAATGAATAGATGCATATAGCCATAAAACCAAACATTAAGAGCAATAATACGTGTGTCTGAATCGGTGATTATAAGCTAATACGCCATATAACACAGAGTAAACATTATATACAAAAATGTTTTACATGATTCAACCTAGACGTTTAAAACGTAATAGTTTTCTAAAAAATGTTTAACTGGCTATAGGCCATGGATACACTCATATAGTTGAGCTACGTCAGTCTCGTCCTGTAGTGTGGTATGTTACGTGTCCGGTGGAGTGTAGTGTAGTGTGAGTACACTACATTATCACCATCAGAAATGATGTATTTTTATTTATGTAATAATAGTTATGGCATATTTAATGTATTTCATGTGGTAACAGTTGTGTATAATGGAGGCAGTTGTTTCTACTTCAAGGACGTTCAACATTTTAAGTAGTTTTGGGTGTGTGTTTGTCCTTGTGATATCATTTTAGTAGAACTTTGAAATTCATTACATGTGAATTTCACACTGTTGACACCGTGCATCTTCGTCATATTAAATTAAGTTATAAACCAACCGATGCACACTAAAACCACTTTTTAAGTAGCTTTATTATAAAATTGTTAAAATTGTACCCCTACACGTGTTTCGATCCTAGGATCATCGTCAGGGGGTTTATTGCTAAAAGCTACAGTCACTTCAACACATGATTTAAAATATTGTATCTGCACTTTGAAACATAAGTTAAAATCTTGTAAAAGTATTCTCTAAAAGTTGTAAAATTATAAAAGCACTGTAGATGGTAGATTGTGGAACTGCTGGCGTGTGGTATTAAAAGCATATGAAATGTTTTTGCGTGGAGCGGAGTGTACTACGTGTTGTGCTGTGAGGAGTACTATGGCGGAGTAGGGGTACAATTTTAACAATTTTATAATAAAGCTACTTAAAAAGTGGTTTTAGTGTGCATCGGTTGGTTTATAACTTAATTTAATCATTACATGTGGTTTTGCCCTAAAACATGTATATATGCTGATAATATCTGTAACCGGAAGTATTTCAGATCTTGTTTCCTCTGTTTGTTTGAGAGGCAAAATATGAAACACTGTGTACACGACTGGTGGAAAAAGTACGTAATATTAAATATCTACTGTGTTTGTAAAAAACACTGCTCTTCTGAAATTCAGTTTTTCCAATGTAACATTTCCACCCATGCTTTAGTTGTTCTTAATATTCTTTGGTACAGGATTTTAGGTGCTCAAAGTGGTGAGGATTCATAATGCGGTCTGGGTTAGGACACCATATAGTCTGGTACATGGTTATGAATGTTTTGGAGGAGCATACTGGGACTATCTTCACGGGCTGTCAGAAGGTGGAGGCAGTATATCTTGACCGAAACCTCGGTATTCACCAATGAGATTACATGGTCCTATAACCCGGAAGACTAAGTTTGAATCCCAATATTCTGCATTTGCCGATCCCAGTGGCTGCGCGGTCTAAGTCATGGGTCTGCGGCCGCTTGCTTGCTGGGATTGTGGGTTCGAATTCCACTGGGGGCATGGATGTCTGTCAGTCGTGAGTGTTTTGTGCTGTCAGGTAGAGGTCGTTGCGTAGGGCTGATCCCTCGTCAAGAGGAGTCTTACCGAGTGTGGTGTGTCTAAAATGAGTGTGATCGCATGGCCTTGTAAGGGGATGCCATGACCCAAATATGCGCCGAAGAGCCACAGGATATATATATATATATATATATAATGCATTTTCCGTGCATTGTATCACTACCATATATATTACAAACCAACCAAATACATGTATTAGGCAAAAAAAATACCTTTTTATTTTACACTATATTTTGAAGTGAGGAGAAATATGTTGGAGAAAATATGGTGTAAAATAATAAGGTATATTGCCTAAGAAGTGCATTTAGTTGTTTTGAAATAATTTCGAGTTAGCTTTATTTAGTGCTATTGAGACAGATATCTGCTGCGAAGGGGAGTTAGGGGGAGGAGAGGGTACGGTGTGGAAGGTGGTTGCTTTACCGATGTCCTGCTACATAGTTCTATAAGCTACCACCAGGAGCATGCTTTACCTACGACCACTGAGTCACACCGGCTGCATAAGGACGACCAGGCCGCCTGTGGCGCTGTAATTTTACGTTTCCACGGAGACTCCAATCTGTAAAAGGTATTAATCCGTACGTGTAACTATGTGGCTGGCACAGATTACTACCAGGTGGCTGGGGCTGAGTTAGATGATTTGAGGGCGGAGTGGTGAGGGAAGGTTCGTGTAACCGAGTAAGGAAATTGACTTGATGGGCATTACGGAAATACGGATAGCATTGATGTAATGTGTGTGGTGTGAGTGGTGAGATAGTGGAAGCAGTCATGTGTGAGGTAGGTTGTGACAACGTACTATTGTACCTAGGCGGCTTGCTGTTTGGCCAACCACCTGCCTTGGGTTGCGCACAAGAGCACACGTGTATGTACAGGTAGGCCGAGTTTCGCAGTGTACCGCCGTACAGTGCGTGCACATGCAGATCCGCATGGTTAAGTAAGGTTGTCGTGACTTCTCGGCCAATTTTTACCCATCATTTTTCTATTTAGGCCGCTCCGTTCACCTTTTACGTAAGGCGCAAATAATTGAGAGGCATCTGTTACATCCTAGAAAGGATGAAGTAGGGCAAGTCGGAGTACAGTATATCAAATTACAGAAAATTGTTTGAACCCTAGAGCATTTTCCAAGACACAAAAAAAGATAGTCGCAAAACTACGTTATTTACCTATATAAAGCATTATGAGGGCATGTTTTGAGATAGAGCAATAACAAAATTTATATATTTTCATTCAGACATGTTATTATAGTCAATATACAGTATATGTTGATTTGGGGTAATGTATTAGGCATGTTTTTTTTTTTTTTGGCGGTGTAACCACCAACAACCAGTTATCAGCAGGACTTGGAATGGAGAATGTTGAGGTACCATTTGAATTAACTCAGAAGACACTGAGGAAGTATATTGACTTGTTTAATGCTGAATGACAGAAGTCTTTTCTGCAGCTTTAATTAACATTAAAGAAATGTATGACTGAGTAATTTTGAAGTTGCTCATCTTCCAGTAACATTGCCTGGTATTATTAGAGGGTTCAAGCATATTGTTGTGAAATGTTTGATGTAGTTCCATGTATGAACGTTTCCTAGCACTGAGGAAGCATCCAATGTAGGTAAATGAATAAACTCTGAGATACTCCTTGTAACAAAGTTTGTCAACAGTAATGAACGTTGTATCATCATCATTCAAAACTAAGGAAGCATTTCTTGAGACTGAGCAGGATGTGGACAATGATGGAAGTTTTATACAAGTTTGCCAATTTGAAAGTACCTGTTCTAATAATAACAATATTTTACACTTAATTTTGCTGATTATGAGGTAAAGTTAAACCCATGCTGTCAAGACACATGCAAGATGTCCGTTTTATAGTGTCCCTGAGCATGGCTGCTGCTTCGCATTGGGCTGTTGCATCCACTATGACGTCTGTCACACCTTCAATGCTTGGGGACTCCGTAAAAGAGACGTTTCATGTTACTCAAATAAGTCTGCTTTAACCCTGATACTGACAAAATCAATTATACATTGATTCCTTGTTTATTGTGGTTTGTACAGATACTTTTGCTTTGTGCTGAGCTGTTTTTGATGCTTTTTTTAACCAAATGTACTTCTGGTCTGTTAAGAAATTTTGTTTATAATGTACAAGTTTCCTGCTGTTTTTACTGGTCACATTTTGTGATTATCACCCTGTGTTTGTTAGGTAGTGTAAATTATGTTGTGTTGTGAGATAAGCCCTATTCCACAACTGATGATCTCAAGTTTTTTTGTCCGTGCAGGACAAGACTGAACATATGCTTTCCAGTTACATCATACTTTTGTCACTGTGGCATAGTGTGTTTTATCAGTGTCTAAATCTGTTACATTCCTGAATTAAGATGAAGAATAATATTAAAATTAAGGTGATAAGATAATATTCTAGATGTTTGTTGTTTTAGTGTAGTTTGTTTCTAGGCTCCATTTCTGTCAGTTCCAGGTTTCCTAAATGTAGGTTTATCACCCAGTCATACCAGCCCACCGTTGCATAGTATAGGCACACGCACACACACACAGATAGCATAGTTGGTATAGCAGCTCGCTACAGGCTAGACAGTCTGGGGATCGAATCCCCATGGAGGCAAGATTTTCTGTGCCATCCAGACTGGCCCAGAGGTCCGCCCAGCCTCCTGTACAGTGGGTACTGGGTCTTTCCCAGGGTAAAGCAGCCTGATTGTGTTGCTGACCACACACCTCCTTCTAGTGCTCTGTTGCAAAAGGGTTGGAGCTATACTTTTGCTTCCCTTCTGTGCCTGACCGTTATATATATACACACATATACACACATTTTTATATGACAGCCAAACATTTCTGATAACCAGTCTCATACAGGGGTTGTGATACATATTACTATTTTAGTGATTGAAAAATTAATAGAGAGACTCCCAGTTTTGAAACATGCAGTACGTATCTTCATGATGGAGAAATTTAATGTAAAGTCTAACAATACGGAAATTGAAAGCACGCCAGATAAACACATGGAATAGGTTCACAAGTTGGGAGCATGTTGAAGAAAATAAAAGTAGACGTAATGAATTCAACAGTGATGCTGTGGGAGGTATTTATGATATTGTAAAGTCTCATCCAAATGGAATTGTGCCTCAGAAATTGTGGAATAAATCACGGTTTCATGAACAGCTCTCCAAATGAATGGAAAAAGAAAGTTGGTCAGAACACACAGTGCACAGGTTTTTAACCAGATGGAGGTGGATGTGTGTCCACTGTATGAGCACAGACAAAGTGAAGAATAAAGTGGGGAATATTGTGAGATGAAGGCACACAAGTGATGCACTAGTCAGTATAGTGAATGGCTGTGGGCTGCATGGTCTGGCGTTTGAATCCCAGAAGGGACAAGAGATTTTATCTTCTCCAGAACCATCTGGACCAGCTCTGGGGCCCACCCAGCCTCCTATTTAATGGGTATTGGGGTTCTTTCCTGGAAGTAAAGTGACTGGGGCTTGAAGTTGACCACCCACCTCCTTCAGGTGCCAAGGTTAAGAATGAGTGAGCCTGTACCTCTGCTTCCTCTGTATGCCTTTATGGCATGGTATAGAGAGTTTCATATGGTACAGCAAGGGGCTAATGCTGTATGAGCCTATGGCATGGTGTTATTGTACTGTATTATTTTCCACAGTTCTATTGTTTTGTTGGCATGTCAGCATTATTTCTCAGATAGCATGTGAAGGTATGAAGAATGACTCCACAGGTATGGGGTCATATGAGAAACTTTCTTCAAGGTAGTGTTACCAGAATTGTTTTTAGGAAATGTGCAGACAGCATTTTGGTCTTTCTAGGGCATGTTGAATGCACAAAGGATTAGAAAGTAATTTTACTTTAATGTGACAAATTGGAGGACAGTATTGCATTACAGGTAGCCCTCGATTTGCGCCGATTCAGAATAACGCGGATTTTGAAACCAGGAGGTCAAAAAGTGAAAAAATATATTTTACTGTTATTTATAACGTTTTTTACAATTTTTCTCGTACTGCATCTTATACTAAATCGTAATTCTTACATCGCTGATTTTGAATAAAAATTATAAATACAGTCATCTCTGCGTTAACGCAAATTTGCTCTAATGAGTTCGATTAATCGGTAAAAGCTGCTTGTAAAATGTAAACTTTTGCATATGCGAGTTTGCTCTTATGCGATTTCATTCCCGGCGCTTTAACCTATCAAAAGACAAATTTAATCTCTGCGGAGGTCCCGGGGTTATTTTTATTACGCGATTTTCTCTAGGTCGGCGTCTTACATGAATGCTACTATCGCGTAATAGCAGAGATGACTGTACACATCAATCACACGAAAGAATTACAGTCAATCACGAGGACCAACGAATTGCGCACCCACTCATTGCTACGTAATTGTGAGATACTGTAATCTCCTTAAAAACCGACACCATTCCGCGACAGTCACGTGAGCATTGCCCGGTTGTAAGTGTACAAATATATTTTTTAAATTCCCCTTATTATATTTACGTTATTTCAGAGCTTTAAATGCAATGCCATTATACTACTCGTCAATGTTTGGGTGCCGGGAACGCATGTCATTGACTTCCCATCGATTTACATTATAAAATCGTTTCAGTTTACGCCGATTCCGATTACGCCGGTTCGTTCAGGAACGCATCCCCGGCGTAAATCGAGGGCTACCTGTACTTTCTTCTTTGTAGCAGTGTTATTCAAGAGGATTCTTCATACTGACTTGTAGTGTGAATACACCTCAAGAGGTACGTTGTTCACAATCTGTGACCAGCTGAGGACATGACTTTTCTTTAGGTTGGTTTGTGTTCTTCCTTGCAAATTGCAGGATGATAAAAAATAGCTTGTGACTACTTTGCCCCATATTCCCCAACACTGACTCTTTGTAATCTGACTTCTAAATATGATGTACAAAGGAACAACAGGAACTATTTACAAATTCTGTACTTTTCAGGTTATGCTGTATTGCAAGAATATCTGTCAAATTAGGTGACCTCAAATGCCTGCATGTATTATGCAGTTCAGAAAGAGAATTAGCATGCTGCTGCTGTTGCTGGTGGTGGTATTACTACTCTTCATTGCTGTTATTGCTGTGTTTCTTGTGCAACCCACGGTGAGCAGTAATGATCCATCCAGTATATACAAGGAGCAGAGTTATCTGGATGTTCTGAGACGCTGGTACAACTATTCTGATTCAGGTGAGCTGTCAGTGTTTATTGTTGTTTGTATGATGTATATTAATGTGTAACTTAGATTCATAGCAGAAGAAAGACCCTTAACTTCATACCATAGTTTATCTTTTGTCAACTTCTATAGTTTAACATTGCCTTATCATCCATTACTTTTATTAACTTAAATCATTTTATAAGACGTCACTTAACCACCAAGTTGATTGGCTCAAGTCGTAACACTTCTTACTTGTATTAGGATTTTTGTCAGGAACAGCAACTGCTCTGTTAGAGGTATTTCGTGGTTTTCCACAATCCCTTTAGGCATATGCAATATTAGTACCCAAAATTAGTAACTGCTTCTTTACACAAAATTTCCAGATTGTTATCCACTGTCATCTCGTCATCCAATGCCGTATAGTGTGAGTACACCAAAGCCTTGTTTCATGCCCTAGTTGTGTTCTGGAAAATAGGGCACAAATAAAAAAGGCATGAATCAAAAGTGATATTCCCATCAGAAATAAGGGGTCAGCGTAATAGAACACAGCCAGCCAAAGGGCGTTAAACCAAAAATTAGAGGGCGTAAATTACAAAGTGTTGTAAATTGGTAAGGGGCATTAAAGCAAACACGTATGAAACAAATGGGTGTAAGACTAGGCTTCCATGTATTGTTAAACTGTAAATAAATAAATGCATGACCTTACCATATTTACCTAGATTTACCACAAGTAATGTTTACTTAGCACAGGCCAAGACACCTGAAACTTCCACACTTGCCCTGAGTTACATCACCTTTTGTCAAGAAGATTACTCTTGTCATACCATGTAGTCTGGTAGAAATTTACAAATGTTTTGGAGTAACTTACCTCCTTTACTGAAGTTGTGGAGGAACCTGCCACATGCATGTTTGTGGTAGAAGATGGAGCAGCAGGTTTTTTTTGAAACTGATAAATTTCTGTGCCAGACTACATGGAGTCATACCCCAGAGGATGGTAATGCTGATCATCACTGCTGTGAGAACATCATGTCTCATAGAACGTGTGTTACGTAAAGAAACCAGTACATTTCCACAGTTTGTTATCTCAACAAACTGATAGCTGGTGAGACATAACCTCTTCAAGCCCAACATAACCTAAACCATTCTAACTTAATGAAACTTAATCTAACCTAATCCACCCAGCCTAATATAATCCAGCCTTAGCTGGCTAACACATTGTAACCTACTATAAACCTTATCTTATATAGACAGCTGTTGACATATGCTGGGATTGCATTCTTGGAAAGTGAGTAACACTGAAGATGTGTAGAATAACAATTTGAGTTGCCTTCTTGAATGTGCAAAATTCCAATGTTTCAGGTTTAAATTAAACATTATTATGCATACTTTTCATAAATATAATGACACAATAGCAGTAAATAATTATGCAGCATACAAAATAAAACATATAACTTAACAATTAAAAGCCTTAAAGTATTATGTGAATTTGGAATTAATAAATCTGAACTGTGAGTGGGATTGGAGGAGTTACTGGCTGCTGGATCGTTGGTGTTAGATGACTGAGATGGTGCAGGTGGAAAGCTGAAATGAATTTCTGTATATGTGATGGTGCATATAAAATATTGCATGTAATGGGTCACCTGTATTCTTTGACTTGACTTGCCTCACCTTTCAAGTGTCTGGAGGATATGTCACCTGACTGAAAATTGCGCTGTCCTTCGACTTTATCCAACTACCTTGGACTATCACAGTTACCCAAGTTATCTTAAATAATTCCCATTTACTGCAAACACAGTTTTAACCCTTTGACAGACCATTTAAATTCAGTGCATTCTGATGCTCTTAGACATTCTAATTTAAATTTCCTTTGTACACTACATTTTGGCATGTTCAGTTTTATTACTTCCAGGTGTGTGAGGCACAGAAGATGGTTATATTCATGTTGTTGAAATTCAAAAACAATTTATTGAATTCTCAAGAAGTAAAAAATTGGTTTTTTTTTTTTTTTTTTTTTTTTTTTTTTTTTTTTTTTTTTTTTTTTTTTTTTTTTTTTTTTTTTAACTGCAGTTGCAGTCCCAAGTTTTGTCACTTAAAAACTGTCAAGTCAATTTCCTGGTCATTAAATAAACAGTCAAATACTGTGCGACACGACTGTGTTATTTTCATGTAAGCTACATGTTTCGGTCCTTGGTCCATCATCAGACAGTATGTATAAAAGTTGAAAATAAATGTAAAAGCATTATATATATATATATATACCTTCTTGTGAGATCTCATGGTTACATTGTATTAATTACAACTATAGCCTTTGTTATTTTGTAAGATATCATCATTGTAGCTATTCTGTATTGCTGATCTTTTTTTGTATTTGTTGAAGCCAAAAACATTTCTTATATATTGGCGTCTGCTGATTGCATTAGTCTAAAATTTGTATTTAAAAATTCTTCATAGAAATTGATAGGTCCCATGTGAAACATGTGATAGGCGTATGCTTTTGTTGTTTTAATTTTCTATAGGGACAGGTGGCGGGCTCTTGTGAATGTGGTAATGAACCTTCGGGTTCCATAAAACGCGGGGAATTTCTTGACTAGCTGACGACCTGCTAGCTTTTCAAGAAGTACTCTGCTCCATGGAGTTATGCAGTTCAGTTAGTTTTAGTATCAGAAGACAAATTTTCTGTTTTGTTGATATTTTTTGTGGTTTCTTTGAGTCCTCTAAACTGAGTTTCTTAATTCCTTATTACGGCATTGAGCGTATTCGTGTGTAGTCTTCTCGTTATCAGCACCTTGTGTTATCACATATGCCAATTTATGACTCATGTCATGATTCGTAAATTGACACAAGTGATAACGACAGTTGTAGTAAATACAATGTAATTGTGAGGTCTCACAAGAAGGTGTACACGTATATGGCGCTTTTACCTTCGTTTCAAGTTTTTATGTCTAAAGCCTGATGATGGTCCGAAAGCACTGAAACATGTAGCTTACACGAAAATAACATGGTTGTGTTGAACGGTATTTGAGTGTTTGTTTATTTAGTATTAGAAGCACGATGAGATGTCCTCCGTCAAGTCAATTCTCTGTTACTCCACTTGGAAGCATAGGGCCTTCACAAAGCAATGCCAGCGGACTGTGTTTCTAGCGACTGCCTTGACTTCTCTCCAAGTCTTTCACACTGTTTCAGCTTCCTCCTCTGTCGTTCTTCTGCAGCTCCTTCTCGGTCTTCCTCTTCTACGTTGTCTTTGGGGGTTCCAACTGAAAACTTGTTTTTCTGTTTCAGAGGAATTCTTCCTCAGTATATGTCCAGTTCACTTCCATTTCCACAGTTTAATGCACTGCTACTGGTTCCTGTTGTGTGTGCTTCCACATTAGGCCAAACAATCTTCAACATTTTCCTAAAGCACCTGTTTATAAATGTTTGCAGGCCCCTTATGGTTGTCTGTACAACCTTACAATTTAAAGACTGTGACATTCATGTAAATGGAAATAACAGAACATCAATTTACTGTTTATGGATTTGATATGAAGCTTGATTTCTGATGGTAATGCACTTTATACATCTTATACTCCCTGTTCATCTGAATAAAGTGGCCTATTTCCATTAAACACTTGTTGTTGCAGGTGAAAATGATTTGAATGGGCCAACAGTAAGCATGGATGATCCAAAAGTTATTGCCAAAATTAGGAGAAAGTTTCTGTTACCTCCATCATTGCGTACAGAACCGTACAATCTCGATGCTCCTCTTGTATATGACACGTCCATGGGGCAGTCTGAGATGATTCTAAGCATTCTTGGGGAGCAGGTAATTTAATTATGAATCTCTTACAGTGAAACCTTGTTAATCATTACTGGTTAAATAAACTTATTGCTTTGTAGTTATTGAATTCCCCTTCAGAATGGTTAACCTTACTGCAGTATTTGTTGTTATTCCGAGGGTTGTGTAATGTGACTTCTTCAGCATGAAGTTATTTTGCACACTTCGTATAAAGAGTTGAAAATGTGTGCGTATGTTACGTGTTTTTAGAGAGATGTGCTTCCTAGCAGTTTATACAGCATACTGCTTACCCAGTGACACAGCATAACATTCCAGAGGTAATGCATCTTCAGTAACACCACTGTGAGAACCTAAAGTGTCATAAAGTTATTTTACTGAAAACATTTTCTGAATGTGGACAGAACCTCTGATTAGATTGTGTGTATACAAGGTCTTCTTCTTGGAGAGAGACTGCTCGCTAGCTGGTGTCTCACCATGTGAGCAGGCTGCAAATGGAGGAATAAACCTCTCTGTACCCATGATTCAGTACCTTCCCATTGTCCTGAATACTTACGAGAGGACACTAGCATGTAGTGTACTGTGATTATACCTGCCTGCCAGTTTCAGATGAATGTGAAGTGTTAGTTACCTGCCCTCCAAGTGTCAGCCAAGAATTCACAGTGAGCATTTGCGTAATAAAATGCGAGAAGTTATTGATTTTGAGCAGTTCTTTAAATACTTGACAGTTCCAAGTTTGACAGTCTTCATTTGAACTTAAAAATGTGAGAACTGCATGATTATAAATTAAAAGTGACAGCTTATTCCCAATTATTTGTGTATGAATTAGTTGAGAGTTTCCATGCCTGTTGGCTGAAGAACTGCTGTAACTCTGTAGTGCAACAGTGTGCAAAAGAAAGCAAATTTTTACATGCAAATAGTGCACATTGATTTGTATATGACATTAAAGTTTACTTATTCTGAGTACATGAAAGAGGCTGTTAGAGAAATTTAAAACAATGGCTTTGAAGTTTAGACTGTGTATACTTGCAGAAAGAGGGATTTTTTGTGGAATGTGGGGCTATGGATGGTGAGACACGTTCAAACACTTTGTACTTCGAAAGTCACCTGAACTGGAGTGGACTGCTGGTGGAGGCTGACCCACTTAATTTTGTTAAGATGGAAGCAAAGAAAAGGAAGGCATACTTGTCACCCAGCTGTTTGAGCATCAAACCATACCCCATAATGGTAAGTTAGTATCTGCTTTGCAGGTCACTCAGATTTTAGAACTGAATGTGCTGGGATCTTGCTGTGGCATAAGGCATATTCTGAGATCATGCTGGAATGAAATCCTTTCACAAGCTGCAGTTTGTGGAGTGAAGAAGCTTGGGTCTATATTGTAACACAGCTTAAATATTAAATGAAATGACCATCTGGAGACCATAATATACTCTTCCTATATTAGAATTAGAAGATGTTCTTCAAATTCTTAAGTAACTGTCTATTTCATTTCGTTTCAACAGTGCTTTCAATTTTTAATACTTCTGTCTTCAGTGGACTTACGTGTTTTGCATATCTGGTCACATTTTAAGTTTATTTAACACAGTTTTGAAATGAAATGGGGGGGGGGGGGGTGGTGTAACTTTACAGTACACATGATGTGCTCAGTTTACTGTTGAGTAGCTTTCTTTTGTGGAGGTAGTGTACAGTTATTTTCAGTTATGCTGTACTATCTCCCATCAAACAAATAGCCTTCCAAAATCTCATTATAAATGTAAATTTCACTGGGCACTCTTTTGTCAGTGGTGATTTTATATTTGAATTGCATTGTTCAGAATGTATATTTTGATGGAATTTGCATTTTATGTGTTCTCTTTTAGTGTGATAGTCTTGAGAAATTTATGAAGGCCATACCAAAGTTATGCTCATGACTTTCGTTTCTGAAAAATCTGTTAATAAAATTGGAATTGGTGACTTGTCAGCAGTGGTACCAGGGTCTGGGACTGTTATTATGAAAGTTCCAAGACTGTTGCAAGGGTGCAAGTGACTGATATGTCAGGCAAATATATATATATCTTTCTGACAGAGAGCTGTGATCAATTTTTTTACTGCTGAGTAGTGAGAAAGGTAACTAAAGAACTAATGATTGTGGCTTGTATTCAGGGAGGTGTCTGGTTTGGACCTTGGCTGCAGCAGCAGACATAATGACATGTTGTGCATTTTCTGCAGTCAATCTAGGTGATTTCATGGGACATTACCTTTAAATAGACTATAATAATTTATTATTACATTTAAGTTCATGGAATGTGATCATTCTGTCATGTAATGTCGCACTGAGTAAGTGCTGCAGTTGGTACAGCATTATTTAATAACCTTCACTGTGCCCATCATTGACTGCTGAAGCACAGTAGCCAGCTATTTGGAACTTTCCTTGGCCATGAATGCATTATATGCAATGTTCGTTGGTACTTGCGATGAATGATCCTGTTTCTCACAAAATATGTTGTTCACTGTTGAGTACTGCTTTGTTTGGGTGGCAGTGATTCAGAAAGTGAGACCTGGATTCCTTAACTCCATCTGATGCATTGCCATCACACACTGTGCAAACGAAGCGAATGTTTGTGTACTCTTCATTTGTGAACTGTGTATTCATTGTCAGTTATGACACTAGCATTCCTTACAAGCAAGTCAGACAAAAAAAGGATACAACCATGACTGAACCCAAACTACCTGCCAGTTGGTGGGTATGCACACATGGCGTGGGAAACCCACTGTCTTTAGAATGGTGTGGTCACTTTGTTGAACACTTTTCACTAAAAATAAGCTTGTGAATAACTGCATAAAGTCTGACAGACTTTTATGATAAACATTACATGAAACTGTGAACATCATTCTTGTATGCGATTGAGACAGTACCAACCAAGATTCAAGGTCATCAAGACATGTGGACCAGGATTCAAGTCATTTTAAATGCATATGGAATTCTTTGTGATTATGGCTGCATTGAAAGTTTTAAGATTTTCCCAGCAGCTGTCTTCATTGTCTCATTGTCATTGCTATTGTTGTCGTTAAATGATTTGAAGACCTTATATAGCATGATATATGATGTACCAGACATTTCCATGTATGTCTGTGATAAAATGCTTCTCCTGAATGCTGCATGTTTGTTGACAGGTTTCCTTCAAGCAAGCATTCAATGTTGGCAAGATATCTGAATATCCACCTGGATACAGGGGGTTGGGATTTGTGGATGTCCAGTGTTTTCCTCTGTATTCATACTTGCTGGCCCTGAACAGAACAAAAATTGATTACTTCAGTCTTGATGTAGAGGGCAGTGAACTTGATGTTTTGAGGACTATACCATTTGAGAAGCTAGATATTCGGGTAAGTATTTGTCTCTTTTTTCACTTTCTTTCCCCCCCCCCCCTTTTTATTATTATTATTATTATTATATACCTCAACCCCATGTAACCATAAACGTTTGTTACAGAGTGAACCTTGCACGTGTGCATTTTCATGTAGAGCGATACTTGTCTTCCTGTCAGTCTTACACAAGCACTCTTTTTCTTTTTGCTAGGAAAACTCATGGCTGTGCAGGTTATGGTTGGCAGTAATGTAGTCTGGTTGAGGGAATGATGACAACATAGTGGGGAATACGTAAATGACCAAGCAACCAACCAACCAATGCACCAAACTGATCATATATATATATTTCCATGCCTTTCCTCGATGTACTTCCTGTATAAAAATAATACCAGTAGAATTATTATGGCCCCTTTTCTTGTCTACTCTTCTTCACATTAGTTCCGCTGATTGAAATGTGCATTCGGGTTGGATTCTGAACTCGATACTTCTAGTTATTTCCCCACCTTTTCCAGCTGTAGCTGATACTAATCTTTTTCAGCTCTGTCAGTGTTGATGCTGTCTACATTGAGTTTGGTTTTGCTACATGCAGTTGTGTATCTTTTAAACCTTTTTGTCATATGTTCAAGTCACGTAGGTGCTCCCATTCAGTGAGATTTAGTTTTCTTTTGAAGGTTTATGCCATTTATCAGCGGTCATGCAAAATTTTTAGGAACTTTTTTATGAGTGGCTCTTGGCTGCCAGTTGAATTGTGTATATTACATTGCATGGCATGTCAGTTGTGTCTGATAAATGCCTGAAGAGCCTGTGTGGAATGGGCCTGGCATAGGTCAAGCTTACAGGGTTTTTTTTTTTTTTTTTTCACAACACTTATCTCATGATCAAAATTGATCATTTCTGGACATATAGCTTCTGATGAATGACATGATGACTAAAAGAGTCTTGGTAGGTGGGCCATCTGCGGCAATGGACATGATTATATGATTGGGAAAACTTTCGTTTCCAGAAGGCTGTCATAAAAGTTTTGAAATATCTCTTCACTTTTAGCCTGCCCATGTAATGGTATTGTTTTCAGTTTCTTCTCCATAATATAGCACTTGTTGAAGATCATCCAAATAACAGCTAGTAACAGAAACATCACTGATGTCCGTTGACTCGCCAAGCTGAAGGCTAAAAAATGAACAAATTTAAAGGACATACCTCAGTTGCTGTTTGCTGTCAGTGGGTGTACGTTTCAGTCTTCTAGTGACAGTACTTAAGAAAATTAGACCTCTGTAATTGCATTGCATATTTAAATTTTATTTTTAAATTCCTAAAGTAACGTATCTCTGGCCACAAGTGAACCTTCATTAAGCACATTACTACCTGCATATTTTATTGTTGTAGCTAAGGGTTTGCTGATAATATACAAAGCAATGGTAGCTGCTTGGGCTTTGTTAGTATACTAAGCAAATATTGTGTGACAGAGTCACAAATTGTGTTTCAAATCCTCAGCCTTGTTTCTTCATATCTTGCTGTTGTCAGGATATTTACATACATAGTCTTTATGCATGGTCATGAAAAATTGTTAATCATTACGTTTTGTACTAACAGCTACAATCGCATTGTCCCCTTTTTTATTAAAATTACACATGTAATTCTTGATGTATTGTTGTCACCACTGAACTGTGAAGCCATTTCATTTTCCTTCCACAAAAAAAATTGAAAATGTAAAACTTTATTTTTTCTGACGTGAAAAACAAGACAGCCACAGAAATATTTGCGTAGAAACATACAATTGCAGACCCCACAGTTGAAGAGGGAGCCCCCATTTCAAAAATTCTAGAACACTGAAAGCTTAGGATTGTCTCCAACATGTGTTGTGTTCTACTTTGTATTACTTTAACTTGGGGTGTGATCTTTTGCATGATAAAACTGGCTGTGGAAAGAAGATATTGCTGGTGCCTGCACATGCACAAGTTGTTAACTAGGAAAGATCCTCCTAACAGTATTCATTAGCAGTCACTGGCAGAGTTATTGTAATCCCAGCAAACAGCTTCTTCCAGCAGTAAGGATGAATGATAGAGTCCCTTAGGAACATGGAGGTGATGGTATGATTACTTTTGTAGTTTGCCAGGAAGCAGGTCAGACTGCTCTGGCATTCTGTCACTGTTGCCAGGGAAGGGATTAAATACGTGCAGGACAGGCCTGCCCTACGGCAGTGTGTGGTGAGCATCGGAATATCTTAAATCTTTTTTGAAGGTATGTTGCAGATAATTAGAAAGAATATTTTGAGTAGGCTGGGTTTTATTATCGTCATGAACATCTTGTCGCCAAAGATAACAAAATTTGAGGAATCTTTTCTTTCAGGATATGATGCTCTGTCACTGAGTAAGCAGTTCCTGGCATTCTGAAGGATTGTAGACCCTCAAAATGTCTGGAACAACTTACCCGGTGACACAGTGTCAAATCCCAGAAGAATGGATTTCTCAACCACACTGCTGAGAAAATCTCAAAACTCACGTGACAAAATTTGCTATTAAATCATTTCATAAACCAAAATCAGTAAAAAATTCTTCTCTGCAAAAACTGCTCAGTCAAAATGTAATTGCTCCTCTTCAGATAAGCAAATGCACAAACAAACATTCAACTATATATTAGATAATGCCAATAAAGTAGTCATATAATATAGATAAAAATTACAATTTCGTTATTAAAGAAATTGTGTAATAATGTAATTTGGAAAGTACTGGAGAATGTCAGTTTTTCATTTCTTTCCTCTTTTCTCCTTTTACTTTTTTAACTGTGGCTGTTTATGGATCCACAGCCGCACAAAAAAATACTTACAGGCTTGCTAAAACCAACCCACAGCATTTCTTTCTTCATCTCAAGATGGACCACAGTGTGATTTTTTGACTGAAAGTTGTTTCTCTTTGTGGTGGTTGTACTATAAATTATGATGTGTTGTGTTGCAGACAATGTCAGTGGAGTTTGTGCACGTAAAAGAGGGGAAGGATGCACTAAGGAAATTCGTTGAGCAGCAGGGGTATGTGTTTCACAGTGAAGTTATACATAAGGATAACCTTGCCAATGATTTCATATTCGTAAAATCATCAGTTGTTGCTGACATTAATTCCCAGTTGATATAGCAGGCTATGTGAATTTGAAGTATTGATTCAGTGTTGTGAAAAATTTTGTATGCCGTGAAAGTTTGCCTTTCACATTGACTTTCGTGTGACTTGGTGGCATACAGTTTGAAGTAACTACATTTTGTTCACACCTGATTCAGAAAAATTCCAGGAGAATGAAATTCATTAACCTGCCTGTTGTGTAACTTATGTTGGTTCCTAGTCATATAACTGTGAACAGTGATAGTTAAGGAATTAATATATACCTGCAGAGCATGGCTGTGTTTATGTTCAGTCAAAGTGATGCCTGCAGAATTAAATCTTTATTTCTTAATGTGATATGATACTGCACATAAATTATTAAACTGCACCGTTGACAGGGTTGTAAAAAATTTATGTTGTCTGGTTGCCCTTGTCAGCATGAAGCAAGACATAGACAGTGTTGAAAGAATTATTATCAGTGAGATGTGTATCAGATTTGTTTAGTCTGAAGTTGTAAAGGTAAATGGTGCATACGCCAAGTCTGTGGAGCGTAGGTATTATTACTCAGTTGTGAAAGGGCACGAGGATGATTGTTGGTATGAATGTGGACCAGAAACATGTAAAATGGATTTATGTGGCCACTCTTACCCTAGAAGTCTGCATGAGCACATAAGCTGACTGATAAAACTGCAGCAGTCTGAAAAATTAATAAAATGTACAGCACTTTTCTTAGTATGCTATTAAAGATGCAGTCAGTTGCTAAGATTATATGGTATGAGTGATAGATGAATGAATGGGAATGAGTGTGGAGCATGGGAAGAATGACTGATAGGAAGTGCTCTTGAGAGAAACTTGTCCCAGTGCCACTTTGTGCACCACAGGTCTCAAATGAACTGGCCTGGTATTGAACCAGGACCTTTTTAGTGAGAGACCAGTAACTAACTGCCTGTGTCATGGTCTCCATTTTAAGAATGAAGTGATGGCTACGTTAATGTAGGTGTACGTTGAATCTGAATTATGTAATATTTTTCTGAAGGAGAAGGGGAATGTTTGTGTACTTCATGAGTGCATTTCTCATCTTTCATAACTTGTTGGTGTGCTTAATAAAAACATTTAGTTTAAGAATAATGTGATTTGTACTGGATCAAAATGGGAAAAGTTGTAGAAAGTTTTTTAACGAACGGTTTCTCTTTATACATGATGGGTGTGCTACATTATACAGAGGTCTTCATCATCAGTGGTCAATTGGGACCAGTAAAACCCCAACTGAAATGAATCTCCTTTAAGCAGGGAATTTGTGCCCATAATGAATAATGTCAGTATGGGTTAATGTAAGTCCAACAGAAGTCAATGTAGTCAGTTCTCATTTATCATCATTATCATGTACATGTTTCGGCCCTTTTTGGGCCATCATCAGGGAGAAACCAGATACAAGAAAAAGAGTGTGTTCAATTGTCATAGTGCTTATATAAATAAAAAGTTTTAATACAATATTATATTTTGCGTTCAAACATCTATTGCACATCTTCATTTCTTAAAGGGACTGCATTCATACAACAGGACTGAACAAGCGCAATAGATACGTGATTTGCAAAATACAATGTTGTGTTACAACTTCTTATGTATATATGTATTATGTTGACAATTGGATAACACTCTTGTTAATAATAATTTTACTTCTCCATGTTGTAATCAATAGTACTACTGTATATATTTAACTTGCTACTATCTTTTATAAATGCACAAGCTGCATTTTCTAGTGGTGATACACACTAGTGTTGTATACATTTTTTCTTGTTTGTTTTCTCCCTGATGATGGCTCAGAAAGGGCTGAAACATGCAGGAGATGCCAATATAATAATAATAATAATATAATCATAATAATAAGTGCCAATAGACTACACGTGCATTTTGTTGGACTTCGTGAACATTTAAAAAATCTATTATTTTGACATATTGGTGATGTGCTTTATTTTTACTGTTTTATTATTGTTATTTTTATTATTATATTATTTTTGTATTAATGATATTCTTGACTGCAACATAATTGTTGAATACAGTGAATTATTAATTTACAAATTACACTCGGTGAATTATTTGTTAAAAGTTTGCTGTTTACAGATGGTTTTGACATTTATCATTAATTTATCAGTGACTGCAGAATTTCCAGTGGCAGTGGAAGCTTATAAATAGCCAGTACATGGTGCTGTATCATAGACTACAGCAAAGAACATGCCAAACTTTGCAAATGTTGCGTATTTATTTGTTTTATGCACACTGCATTAATATCATCGTCATTATAATCATCATCATCATCCAGTCTTGTAGTAGTTACTCACCTCTTGGAGTTGGCCAACAGCTTGTATCATGAAGCGGAGAGTGGGAGAAAATGGCGGAAATATGTGACATTGAAAGCACATTCTGTTGGAAAATTCATGCTCAATGGATGTGATCCCCAGGAGTTTGGAAAATTTTTGCATATTGTTCCTTAATAATTTGGCCCTGTATTTGCAGGCAAACAGAGTGAAACCTCTACCTGCTGGGAAATTTGTGGTTCACAGGTGTGAAGCCCTTAAGTACAGGGATCTTTTACACATAGTGCCTCAAAAACTTGGTCCTGTGTATGTGGAGAAAGGGATATCAGAGACTGAGATAATGAGGACCCCTGTACTGTGTTTTCATCTGTGTTTATAGAATTTGTGTTGGACAAAGTGGCTCTGGGGCAGATTTTCTTCTGAGTACTGTTGTTTTCTGTTGTCATTTTTTATTCTACCAATCCTTCACATTCAGGCCACTGCCATCCATGCTATATAGGCCAGATACTGACAGCATTGGTAAATTAAATACAAGAAGTGTAGAGGATGGATTCTAAAATTATTAAATATTTTCTGATCTTAATATTTGAATTCTCTTTTCGCCTCTTTTCTGCTTTCTTGGCATTTAAATCTCATCCAGTTTATAGTGGTCACAGATAAACAAGTTTTTCGCCACTCTGTTTAGTTTTATTTAGAAGCTTTCAAATTCTTTGCAGCAAGGTGTCAGAAGATTCTGTAATTGGACTTTCTGGTCATACAGATGTGCAGGTTAAAAAGACATGTCTTTCCCATAAACCTGTTATGCAGTTAGGACTGACATTGTAGACTAATGTGAATGGGTACACTTTTTGGATGCAACAGCAATAGGCAGCTATAATATGATTTATTTTGCGGGTTATGGTAGGTGATGTGGAAGGGAGACAGCCTGTTTAAGCAACTGTGATCAGCAATCCCCAAAAGAGTGTCAATATTTAGTCATTCAAGTCACACGGTGCATTAGCCGTGAATTTTAATGGTCCTCACTGTGTAACTAATGAATACGTTGTAGGGACTATATTTATACTCTGTTTGGTGCCAAGTTTCAACAGAATGGTATGCAAGCCTTTTCCTTCAAAGCTGTGGGAAAGAAACTACAAGAATTGTATTCTTTTATTATGGAAGAATTTTCTGTGGACGTTGTCAGTTATGTGAATAAGAACTGTGATGATATTTCAGAAGCTGACTTTGTCTCCATCTTCAGGTAGAGCAAAATGGTCCATTGTGCTCAGTGATTTAGAGCTCTTAGTACAATACTTTTGGAGGTTGTTGATGAGACCATGAGTCCATTTGTAGAAGGAAATGTATAGACCCCCCCCCCCCAGATTCTACACCATTTCTGAGTTACAGTTTCATGTCGACATTATTGTGATTGTATGTTTATATCACCCATTTCATCAAAAGTTTTGCCACGTCACACAATTGTCACACACTTCTGCATTAACAACAACCAATATTCGGCCCAAAACTAACAACCTTCTAAACGTTTAGAAGGTTGTTAGTTGTGGGTCGAGTATTGGTTCATTGTTATAGAAGCAGTGTGTGAATTGTGCGAGGTGGTGGCAAAATGTTTTGATGAAATGGGTGATGTAAACATATACACAAACAGCTGGCCTTGTCCAGCAAACAGATTAAGACAGTCCCCCCACTGAATGAATACCCCAACCAGACGTCTAACCACCCCAGAGTAAACAATTTAAAGAACACACCACCTCTACTCAAGACGATCCCACAGAACAATTCCACAGACCTAAATTCAACACGCACCATAATAAAGGAAAATTTTTGTGTCCTCGCACCCGCTACTAATTTTTTAAACACATTGCAACTTAAATGTTATATTAAAATACGCTCATGTGGGGATTGAGATCTCAATCCCCACATGCACATACATGTCAATAACATTTACATGCTTGTAAAAAACACAGCCTGGAGATGACCGCATGATGGTCGAAACATGTAGCTGATTGCAGATCAACCGCAATATAGACTTAAAAAACCACAGTTGTGTTAGACGGCCATTCTTTTGATTAATTTGCTGTCATTTTCAGTTTAATGCCCTCTAACTGGCTGCGCTCTATTATGCTAACCCCTACCCCTTCCATTATTTCTTATAGGTCTATCATTTTTTATTTACGCCTTTATGATTTTGCCCACTTTTTTAGGAACGCACCTGGGGCATAAAACAAGGGCTTTGTGTGTGTAAAGGTATATGATATTTTTGCCTGATGATGTGGAACTCTGGTATACCTCACGTGTTTCATGTATCATCTACGCACAACCAGTGTTGTATTGTGTCTATAACATATACAGTACATGGTTAAAAATGAAATTTAGAAAACATACTTCCCAATAACTGATACTGCAATTGAAACATAAACAAAAATACAGTGTACAAAACAGAAGCTGTACTGAATCAATACAAATAAGAAGAATAAAACAACCTAGAATATGAGAAATGACCACTTTTATGTGTAGTGATTAGTAAAAAATATTGAAGTCTTCAGGAACACATACACAAGCAGCTGATTGAGCTACCAATGCTGTCTGAAAACACACAACAAATCATCAAAACGTATGACAATATTGGTACATATTCTCATAAATTGCAATGCCTGGATTGTCATTCACAGTGTATAGGACAGGTTGCTCATTTCCATCCAAGCCTAAGAAATGCATTTATGCAATCCATCTAAATGAAGCCACATCTGGTTGCATGTAACATATTCTCAATTCGTGATGCAGGAACAGAAATAAGATATGCCACTGAAATGTTAAACATAAAAGGAAATGAACACATTTAAATAGACTAGAAAATGTTGTTTTTTTTTTTTAAAGAAAACAGACATATAAAGATTACCATATAGAGATTACAATCCATTATTCAATATTTTATACCAGCATTTCAACCATTGATAATACGGCAGTATATATTAAACCACCTAAAATTACAAGAACCATACTTCTTCAGTCTGTCAACAGCATGTAGTAGTTCAGAAAGTAGCAAGTGTACGTAGGGGAACCAGTTGATGTAATGGGTCCCTATATCTGTACAGTATTAATCCTAGTGAAATTAAACTTGGCATTAATGCTGCATGTTTAGAAAATGTAGGTGAGTGTAATAAAATTAACATCACCAGCACAACCAACATAAGCTATAAAAAGCAGTATTATAAAGATATAATCAAGTGGAACAGAACTGTGCATCAGGTTACAGATAATCGTCATGTTGTAAATAACTTTATACTGCATATTTTATTTATATTAGGTCAAACAACTGTCTGAGATATTTAAAAAGAAAAGAGAATGTAGTATACAATGACTGCAAATGTATGTGCAGCCTATACATAGGCAACATACAAACATGAAGATAACCTGAATACCAAGGTATGTTAAAAATCGGAGTAATAATAGGTACTTGGAATCTAAATTAAAACATAACTGCAATGTTACAGAAATTGATGACATAAGACTTTAGTTGTAATACTAAGCACTGCCCATAATTTATAGCAACAGATACAGAAATGTACTAATGAACTGTGCTAACTTTATTTGTGTGTTCTGTGTAATTTCACTTTTAACTTACAATTTATTGTTTACATAAATATAGGTACAATATTCATGGTTGTTTATAACTGGTATATGAAACATTATATTAAAATGAAAATGTGATTGTTGATCTAGTGCAGCGATCGCCAACCGGTGGTTCGCGGACCACTAATGGTCCGCAAGAAAATTTTGGTGGTCCGTGGAGAAATTTGGACATTATTTGCAATTTTTATGTTTATTATACTGTTTCATTATATTCTGATGCAGTGACGTCATTGGAGCCAAGAATCCATAAACTTATTTCAAACAAGCAGCAACAAATATCACACTGATAATTTTGTTATAATTAAACAAGTACATTTCATATTAATAAAATGGAACTTTTATGATCATTATTTTATAGATGTTTGTACCTTTTTAAAAAAATTCATGTTAGTGGTCCGCGGGATTCAAAATTGTGAGTTTAGTGATCCGTGAGGTCCGAATGGTTGGCGACCGCTGATCTAGTGTATGTCCCAGATCCATGCTATATAATATATGTAGTTCTGACATTGCAGCAGTGGTGTCATGTCACTATAGGAGACTTCTCTCTGAAATGTGTCTGTTGTCTGGATGGAAAATATATGCGATATGGTATTTGGAGTCTCATACGGATAGGTGACATGTTTGCTGAGATAACTGAATATTGGCATGGGACTTGGATAGATACTAAAACCATGGCTGCGAAAGAAAATGTAAGAAGTTTCACAATTGGAAGAGTGTTGTTTGTGAGGAAACATAGAAGTCTCATTCAGACCTCCTGAGGTAAATGATTCTGACTTAAAATGATTCTAATTATGAAAATGATGTATGTCAACTGTTCTGATACAAAGCTGCAGTGTGGGTACTGAACAAATGGGACCAATAGTTTCAGTAGTTCAAACCTCCATTTTCAAATGAAATTATGAGAACCCTGACACTGCTGCATTTGTTCCAATAATGGATCCTTATGTATATGAAGTTTACTTTTGTGGTGAATTTATTTATGTGGAAGGAGGAGGAAATTATTTCAATTTTGCTATGAAAAGTAGCTAGGAGGGTAAAGTGGATTTATCCAATATAGAAATCAATAAGAAATATAAAATTCAGTTTATGATGAAATTCATAACAATTTGGTCCACTGAAAGTGAGTTTTATATGGTATAAAAGTACCTTTAAATAATTAAAATTAAACACGGTAGTGAGAAAATAGTGGAGCTGTATATCAGAATTTTGTGTGCCTTATGTAAAATGTAAGAAAGAAATTACTTCACTCTGTTAAAGACAATCCAGAGAAAATATCAGAAATGTATTTTGTGCATTTTTGTAAATTTCTGAATAATTTGTCGGAATTTCTAGATCACTTGACACGTTTCAGTAAGTTAAATTTAATGCATGGATTTTAGTTATTCATATGGTGTTTTGCAACTTCTGGTCATTCAGCAGTATGGGTGCTGAATGATCAGAATATGTTTTAAATGGCCTTAAGAGACAGATTTGCAAAACTTTATAGAACTCTTTTGCCATCTTTATTGTTTTAAAGATTTTGATTCTGCTGAGTTAGACAACCATCACAGTCTGTGTAATGTCTCAGAAAGCACAATTGCTACATTGTATTTACACATACTTAAGAGAAAAGGAAGTAGTCTACATTTTAATGTAATGGGGGTTTGTTGGCAACTTGTTGCTTGTTATACGGAACAACACAGCATTGTTTTTATTACTGTTTATGTACACTGCTGATGTAAAAGGTTTTCCCGTTCATTTGATAACAGCAGATATGTCCAGGTATAAATGGAGCTAGTAAAGCTTGATGTAAGTGCTGCTGACAGCTGTGAATGTGTTTTTGCCAATTTAGTCTAGATCTTTGCATCCCTAATGAGTGATGCAGTACTGATTGCTGGTGTAATTCTTTGTCACACGTTTGTAGCACTGTTCACTTTTACACTCTATGCTTGGTACAACCCTAAAAGAAGTACATTTGGGGGTAAATTAGGACTTTGTAGTAGCTATGGAATTGGTTCTGCCTCTTTAAGCAACTATTCAGGAAATGGGACACTGGCAGCACTGTTTATAGCAGGGGTGGCCAAACCTGCTTAACGTAAGAGCCACATACGATAAACTTCAGATGTTTGAGCGCCGCAAGACATGAACAAATATTACACACACGTTTTTATTGTTACATGCACATTTTGTTACAAAATTCTTAAATATATTTACTCACCATGAACATTAAACTTATGTTTTAATCCAATGGACTCTCAGTTTATACCCGGTAAATAATTATAAAGCTTGAAAATTGTTTATTTACTTTTTATATGAATTGTAATGCAAAGGGAGCTTAGCCAACATTTCTGCGAGCCGCACATCATATGTCAAAGAGCCGTATGTGGCTTGCAAGCCGCGGTTTGGTCACCCCTGGTTTATAGCATTACCAGAATGTGGAGGCATACTATCCTTTCGGAAAATGAAGCCATTGATTTCTGCTGTCTGTGGAACGTGAAGTTGTGGCAAATTCTGGAGGTTACTGTATCCTCCATGAAGAGGAATAGGCCGTTGATGCTGTCGAACATGGTACCGCACCACATGTTCACTATTTAGCCATCTCACATGTGCTCGGTTACAGCATACAAGTTTTCACTTCCCCATATTCTTCTGTTCTCATGGTTCCCAATATGTATATGAAAGGTGCTGTCTTCACTGAAATCAATGTTAAATTGAAGTGCCCCAGTGCTAACATGTATGTCACAAACTGGACTTGTTTAGGCTTGTCCTATGGCAGCATGTTATGTAGACGCTGCATGTTATAGTCATGAAGTTTGAGTTGTATACAATGTATCATGAACTTGGAATGCTTAATTAATTGTTTGCCTGTCATGTGGATTATTTTCTGGCTGCACTGAAATTATGGTCAGATCCATTTCACATAATCATTCAGCCTGCTGGGTGAATGAAAGTACCTTCAGACACACAAAACTGACATCAGCACACAAGCTGACACACCAGCACATACTGTGCTTGCCGCTGTGGTGACGGTGTCATAGCTTTTTTTTTTTTTCTGTACTGTGTTTTCATCACAAATTAAGGTGCTTGTACTTGATGGCAGGCATAATAATAAACCTGTATTAAACCTGGACATATTTGCTTGAGATGTATTTATAACAGTCATGAAATGTTCTAATGATGCATTTCCAATAATATTATACCAAAACTATTGACACTGTGTTAGTTGGAAAGAATAATTTGCAACAAGAATTGGTACAGTGGAAATAAATTTTTTGATACTCCCCCCTCTCTTTTTCTCGCTCTTTTTCATTGGGCTTTTGTCAACGGGCAGGGTTGTGCATTGGCATACATTGTCTGTAAGATTAGTGTGATCATATCTTTATACCTTAGGTGTTTATTATTTATTAAGAGGGTACATCTATAGGGAGTTGTGTTTGTGTTCATTGCCATTATATTTACGATTGTTAAATTTCTGATGTCAATAAATAGTTTAATCATGAAGAAAATGTTAAATGACCAATGTATTTGTTCATTTGAATTGTATGAGTCATGGACATTGAGAGTGGTTTGCTCTTGGTGTTACAGATCAAGTTTTTGATTATCGGACTGTGTTGAATTCAGACCTTGAGTACTGGGATGATAAAGGCTTGAACATTTTTTGAGCTATGTTATGTTCCTGCTGTTGGTGTATGTATGAAGAACAATTGTACTGATTGATTTGAAAACATATGAGAATTATATGAAATGTCATGTTTGCTGCGAAGTGAGGTAACGGGGTTCCCAAGGCACACTGTGAATTTCCAACACTGTTCACCCTCCGAGGCTTATCTTTGGCTCACAAACAGGAAACATGCAAGGATATGACCATGAGTGAGGAAACTGATTAGACGTCTCCGTAGTGCTGCACTATCACATAGTCAGCAGTCCTTGTATATGGGCTTAAGTTCTAAAGTTGTGTCTCTAATTGGGATGAGGCACCTTAGAAATAAATACTTTTTTGTATGCTAGATTTGGAGTTCTCAGTTTGCTAGATTTCGAGTTCTCAGAGCAGTGACTATGAAGATTGTCATCATCTGGGATGTCGCACCGTGTAGTCTGGTAAAGATTCACCGACGTTTCGGAGGAACATATTGCTTTTATCTTCAGGGTAGGAGAGGATTCTACCCAGAACAAGTCTTATTCAGATGTGCCTTTAGAAGAGCCGTAAAGACAGAGGCAGTACATTACTCTGAGTCGTCAGTAAATTTATAAATTAATAAATTTTTGTGGATATTTCCTGTGCCGAATTTTATGCGGATCGGACGAATGTGTAAAGTAGGTCGATATTTTATTTACGCCCTTAGATAAAGTGTGGCCTTTACTGCACCTATTTTCCAGAAACGCGTCTGCGTTGTGTGGAGATCTGTATCGAATTTCACCCAGATGGGTCAAGAAACGTGGGAAGGACAGGTGCGAATTCGTTTGCGCCGTTAAGCAGGGTGTGATTGAGCCGATTTTTGCAAAATCCACGCTTGGTCGGCTACTTCTTGTGAAGGAGTCCTACACTGAATTTAATGAACATCCCACCGATGGTTTAGTTGCTGACACTAGGTCACGGGGTTTCCACGTTCTTTTTACCACGTAAGGAACGCTTAAAGCGAGTCAGAAACCTTTTTGACCCTATATAAATAGATGTCACCACAATCTTTGGAAACAGGAAACAGACGCAAGCCTTCCACTGGTATTTCCTGTGTATAACGTATCTATCCCACATCACAGCACAGCCAGTCAGAATAACTGAAATGATTGTAGCATGCATCCAGTTGTTAACCACCTTAGCATGGCGCGCATACCCTGACGCTTGTACAAGTTATATTCACAGAAATACCATGTCTAAAATCCGTTCAGAATAGTGTTTATGTGGAGTGTTATGTACGTTAAAAGAATGGTTTTGATTCGCTATACAATATGTAATAATCTACTGAAGAACTGCTGTGTTTGATTATTTGCATCAGTCGCAGTCAATGATGCATTAATATTGTCTTCATATTGTAAATGCAGGCCTACACGTTTGCATACTTTTAAACAGCTGAGTTTCATATGACTTTCATTCGTCCGTGAAAGAAAGAAACGTGGAAATGTTCTAAAGTCGTGAATAAAAAGTAGTTGTGTGTCATTCGTAAGAAAAATGAAATTCTGTGTTGCATCATGTGTGTTCATGGCACTTTTCATCCTGATAGATTTCAGCGCTTCTAGTGAGTGATTTTTTTAATTATTTTACCGTATTTAGCAAGTAAACGAAGGAATACCTTGTGTGGAGGTCACGTCTTGTCTGTCCGTCTGTGACCTAATGTCTGCACCTAAACCGTTAGATTTTTAAAATTCGGCTTTTGAGACTTTCACTAATTGATGTGAGGCAATTTCCGTTTTCAGCCGTAGTGATCCATAACAACGCCTACTTTACATACTGTCACAAATTACTATTATATATATATTAAAAATTGCCAGTCTTTGAAACTGCCTACAAGATAAGCATGCATGACGTTCGTCAGCTGTTTGGATTTTTACCTTAGTCATGTGCTTGGCAATATTGTGTTAACTTCATCAGTTTTTTCCTTGTTTAACATCTTTATCTTTTAAGTCTGTTTTTTTAAATCTAATTTTTAAAACAAGCTTTTTATATAGCACCTCCACATTAGGTCGTAAGTAACTCATATTTTGGTAAAAGTTCATATGTTGAGATTGCTGCCTAACATTAGCAGGCCGTTTAGGTTCCACACTATTACAAATCATGCTTAACGTGAGGTCGTAAACGACATGCTCATGTAGCCTGTTTCAAATCATTATTCACATTCTGACAAAATCCTATGGCATATCCATGCGAAGTTAGTCGACAATTTTGATTTTTAACAATATGTACATTTTTTCAAAGCCTTCTGTATATACGGCCATAAATTGACTTTTCCATTATGTCATATAACCCAGTGATGTGCAATCCACGACCCATGAGTGACATCGCATAAGAAAAAGTAAAAGTATTGAGTTTAAAATAATATTCCCAAAATAATTTTAGAATATATCGCTATATGTAAAACGCCTGGATTTTGAAGTGACCCGCGTCTAAAAGTGAGAGGTTGTGCTGGAACGATGTTATTATCGATCACAGATCTATCGAGATACATAGCCCATCCCTAATTAAAACATTTCATTCGAGTTTTTCCGAATACTTTGTCGCAATGTTATTCAATTAATTAAACGTTATTGAACTAGCGATAAGATGCAGCAAGCCTGTTGAAAGAGCAATTACGATAGAGAGATCTGCAATAAACTTCAGGTAACGTAATATGCGATTGACAGTTGATTTTTTTTGTTGTTGTTAATAAACAGCTTTCGAGGCCTTTAAAGAGTATCCTAAATATCCAATGGTCTGTGATTGGGGCTTTCACGATGACAGTAAGTTACGAGGACAATCGTTTGATCGTACTGAACCCATGATAGGTTTTACTTTTCTCCCTTCAAAAAGACGGGTTTCAGCTGTGTTTGCAAGGAAATAGTTTAACAACCATTATTCCAATTACTTCATCAATCAACGAATGAAGAAACTTCATACGTCATGGCTTAGCGCTATTCGCACACACCAGTACGTTAGTATTGGGCAAATTCATGAGGATTTGGATGTTGCGTCTATCGCTGACCACATCAGAGCCCTGGCTGAGAATTTCGACTCATAGCCGATGCGGGGAACCCCTTGATTCGGCAACTTGTTAGGCACTTGTGCCGATCAAGGTGTACGTTAGGTCACGGACGTACTAGTAACCAAAGATCGGCAGGGTAATCGTGGCTGCCTGTAATAAGGCGGCCAAGTCGACTGAACGATTAGTGTTTGACACTAATCCTCTACAATGACGTTTTCGTTTATTTTCGTCAGTTGCGAGGTATATGCTAGGGTATAGACACAGACTGCTTCCTCCCAACACCGAGGCCTTCGGCTGACGTGACTTCGCCACATTCACAGAGACCGTTGACCAATACGATCACAGCCTGTCTAGGTGCAATCCCCAGAGATCCATCCAACCAAAGTTTTTCTCCCAAAGGACTAACTGCAAGATGGGAGCCTTCTCACACCAGCAGCAAAAGTAGTATGAACATGTCAGAGTCTTCAGCCACGGTGAGCAAACTTGTTATTGTAACCCACTCGCATTTAAAATTTATAAGGTAGCGTTTTCACACTCCAGCTATGCGTTGTGTATGCAGGAGTGGCTAAACTGAGAAACGGACATCAAATTACACTTTTCACAAGTCTCCATCCTTAGTTCTTTGGGTGATTGGTTTATGCCTCATTCACACTGAATATGGCCACTGCAGTGTATGATATACCACTGAACAGCTTCAATACAGGTTATAGCTGAACACCGAAAACTGAAGTTGCACATCAGTAACAGCACAACGTCGTGATGAAGCTATTCATGTTGTTCTTTTGTGTAACTGAACATAGAATTGTACAGTTACGGTCAGAGTACCGTGCTAAAATTGACTGAACACAAAGCAGAGCTTGAGGGAGAGATGTAGGAATCCTCAAATATTCAAAAGTTGTTAAATAGATTATGCAGCAAACTAAATCGTCAATCCAAAGATAAATAACTCCCCCACAATATATAAAAAATCTTATATCACGATGAGCAGTTCGCAGCACTCCATGCTGGAGGAGAACATAGAAGTTGTATAGAATACAGAAGTGACAAGGTTGAGTTTGCTGTGAGAGAGAGTAAATAAGGACTCCATATGCAGGTTTTAATGAAAACTTTGTCTACTTGCAGCAATAATAATCAGGAATAAATGCCTATCACCTAATCTCATGAATGGCCGAGTACGGGTGATGTCTAGAGGTCGCACCGCCAGATTCAGATGTAACCAAACATACCAGCTGTTGGGAGAAAAGTACGCAACATGTTTGCGTGGGGTATGGGATATGATTCCCATCTGTGTTAGTAAGTGAATAATAATGGTTATGGCACTATTTTATTTCCAACAGGAGGGGGGTTTTAGTTATTTATTTGTCTTGTAAAGAGAGTGATAAATCTTCGGTCTTCTGGGTATTACACGACGCCGCGTAATACCCCAGAAGACCGCAGATTTCATCGACATCGCAGCGGAAGCCAGAAATCAAGGGAATTAGTTGGGAAAGGAAAATTTCATTATCCTCACTTCTAGAAGTTTTTTAATTTTGTAATTTTAAGTATTGAAAAGGTTTTTCTTCATGAGCCAGAAAGACTGTAAAGACACTTGCTGTCTGAAAGAAATCCATAGCACACATAATCAGACAGATGACAATGCAGTAAAGTTTTTATTTAAATAATTTATTCAATAATTATAATATATTTTAGTTTTGTAATGAAAAGTATGAAATGTTCTTAATGGTATGTGTCATTTCAAGTAAAATCCCTAACATCTTTATTGTATAAAATAGTATAAAGGATGCCGTAAATTTGATCTATGTACAGTCTGAGTGTCAGTCCCCTGTTATGAACAGAATACTGTGTTTGCTTGAGCAGAATTGTGAGGCTGTCATCATTTTAGGTGCAAGGATTAATTAAAGATTATTTGTTTACAGAACCAGGTTGTTTCCCATTGCCATCCCTGAAAAATGGACAGATACTTGAAAGCTACAAGGGTGCAGTTGTCAGGTTACTGTGTAACCCTGGATATGCTTTATCTGGATCATCATTTATGTATTGTAATGGTGATGTGTGGAATGGTACCATTTCTGAGTGTGCAGGTGATGTGTTTTCTGTTTCAGATTAAGTTATCAATGAGAAATTTCTAAATGAGTATGCTTACAGTTTTCAGCCGTCAGGCTTATTTGCGTTATAATAGTATTGTGTATTTCTTCTTGTCCATGTGGCTGGAACTATGGTGCTGGGGTCATTATTTTCTTGATCACTTCACAGCCTCTGAGAAGTTGGTTCAGACGTGGTGTGACTTTGAGTCACAAGATCTGTGTGGTTGGACACAGGACCCACATCACAACTTTGACTGGAGCAGACAGAATTTCCAGACCCCATCAGGAAATGTTGGCACTGGCCCGTCATTTGATCATACACTGGGTCCAGGCAGAGGTGGTTAGTGGTTATTTTAAATCTAATGTTCAGAGAATGCATGTTTAAGTAGCTAAGGTAATGTCGTTATCACTGATTGTCAGCACTTTTCCTAACCTAATTTTACTCGTAGCCTGGAATATGTCAATACATAGGTCTGATTTATGTAGGAACCTGAATTTGATTGTTCTGTGTCCAGAAGTCAGAATATGTGGTAGCTTTTTGCTGTCCAATTTATTTTCACCATCCTCAGTAGGTGTAGCAATGGCTAGGCTAGAGCAGATTCCTCCCTCCTTGTACTGTCCCACTGTTCCTGTCAGGTGATAGAAACTACAACTTTCACCTCTTGTGTGTAGAAAAGCTTTAGGAGGGGGTTGCAGGGAGGTGTGTACAGGAATTTTTTTCTTGCCCATGTCATACAAGAATGAAAAGTGAAATCTCCTTTTTTTCCCCTCATAATTCTGTTCCCTCAGCACCCTTCCCAAAAAAAGTTAAAGTTTTTTGTGTGTTTATGTGTCATGAAGATGTATGAGGGAATAGAGGTATAACTTTGTACATTCTTAACCAGGGCAGTAGATAGAGGTGAGATGATATGCGTGATATCTTGAAAACCTAAACACCCAGCAAAGTAGGTTTCATACTTTACCTGATGACAAAAGCGGGGCTAACTTTCCAAATATCGTGCTTTAACCAAAACAAGGTGATGGAAAATATCCAATGTATGTGCCAGTTTATTGAAGTGCTTTGTCACAGGAGAGTAAGGAAAGAACATACGAAAAGTGAGTTTTATTATTTTTCTGCAGGGTACTACATGTTCATAGAGTCATCAAGCCCTCGCATGGAGAACGACACAGCACGTCTCTATTCTCCTATCTACGCCTCACAGTTGACTGCAAGTCAACCATCTTGTTTTATATTCTGGTACCATATGTATGGTTCTACAACAGGTATGTTGCCCAGCTGCATGTTTTGTGTTGTAACAGTAGAAGTCGACAGCTAAAAATATCCTGATGGAACTGAATCCAGTCACACTATCCCCTCAAGGTTCGGTTCAAAATCATTATTTCATACTTACTTCTGTCTGTAAAATTGTTTATTGATCCTCCTAGATTTATACATCAAAACTTTTTGCAAGTTTGTTCTTTTCACCACATTTAAACCCATTAATTCGGCCCATACGTTCTATTTCATATTTGGGGAGGTCAGGGTTCAGTCCCTAAGGCTGGGTATTTTGACTGAGATTTTTAGTTGTTTTCATGCTATATGAATTTGTAGATTATTTGATTATGTTGTGGCTGCTGCAGGGTTTAGTTGGTGACAGATGATATGCACAGATGATTGTGGAGTTAATGGGTTGCTGCTAATAAGTTAGTCCTGAATCTAGACAAAACAAATATAATGAAATTTGTAATGAATAATTCACCACATTGTGCATTGACTATTGGTTATAAAGATAAGTATATAGAAGAAACGGTAAATACAAAATTTCTTAGCTTACAACTTGATAACCACATAAATTGGAAGAATCATATTGATCAAATGATTCCTAAATTAAGTGGAGTATGGTATGCAGTAAGGTTACTGTTCCATATCAGCAACATTAACACTCTAAAATCAATTTATTTCACCTATTTTCACTCTATTATAAAGTACAGAACAATTTTCTGGGGTAATTCTTCCAACAGCAGGAATATATTTACTTTACAAAAGAAAATCGTCAGAATTATGGTTGGTGCATGTCCTAGAACTCCATGTAGAAATCTGTCTAAAAAAATAAGGGATTTTACCTGTTCCATGCCAATATACATTTTTATTAATGAACTTCTTTGTTAATAGTCAAGAAACATTTCAAACAAATTTGTCAGTACATAGTATTCATACAAGGAATAAGCACCATCTTCATAGACCAATTGTCAACCTATCTTTTTTCAGAAAAGTGCAGTCTATTCTGGTATCAGAATTTTCAACAGTTTACCACATAGTCTCACAAGTCTTAAATATGAAAAGGTGCAATTTAAAGTGGCACTAAGAAGATACATAAATGCACACTCCTTTTACTCTGTAGATGAATTTTGTGTGTGTGTACGACCTATAATACTGTATGTAAAATGTTTATAATATTTTGCGCTGTAAAATTCTGTATATTTTTTGCATGTTTATGACTTATTCCACATCCTGTTGTCTTGCGACAAACTTACTGACAAGTCTCCATTGCCCAGTGGTTCATCAGCTGATGTGATGTCACAATTACTCAGCAAACAAGAGTAGAGTGCAGAGACATATTTCTGCCCAACTTTACACTGCCTTGTAATGTCTTACTTGATCAGCTGGCAGGGTGTCATACTGGTTCTGTGGTATAAGCCTGCCAGGGGCGCCCATCTGTAAAGGGCGCTAAGACGTCACTGGAATAATCAGATATATGGTGCTAGTAAACTCAGGTTTTCACATGTGAAAGAATTTCTCCTAAAATATTCTGCAGTTTAGGCATGCACCCTCAAAAGGTTTATCAGCCCTGTCCTAGGCAGAAAAGTTTAAAGAATGTTGGTTTGAAGGGGTGCCATATTACTGGCCTGTCTGGGCCACCCACGTCTTGGGCCAGCCCTGATTTCACCCACCCTTTATGGGTGCACATCAGCGATAACAATTCCCCTTCAAGTGCCATGGCCCTTTTGTATCTGGTAAATGAAGCATTTCTCTCTCACCAAGTGTTTAAGATTTTGTTCATAATTATAAACTTGTCATATGAATGTAATTATTCTTGTATTTTGTTTTGATTTCAGGCTCACTTCATGTGTATATTAAGCCTGAAAATACTGAGTTTGGTGGTGCATTGTTGCCGAGATTTACTAAGTCTGGAGATCAGGGCAACCAGTGGCACCAGGCTGTTGTTTTGCTCCCAAGCATAAATGAATCTTTTCAGGTAGGTTTACAGAAGAATCTGCTTCTGAAACACTAATATAGGGCTCCTGTTTTCTGTATTAGGGTTTAGCAAAGTGTTTGATGTATGAGATTTTAGGTTCTCATGGTGATGATACATTCACTTTTTTTACTTATCACTTTAGGAACAGTGCAATGAGGCAGGCTTTCTTTCACATTTCCTTTGGTGCACAGCTCACTTTTTCTCCATCGTTCACTCGTTATTGTCATTATGAACACAGTATTGCCGTAATAATTACTAAAATATTAGAATGATCTGTAACAGTGTTTCTTAGTGTGTCTGGTACCATAGACCTATTACAAAGCCTTATGAATTCTGCAGACTACTTCTGCAAAATTATGTCAGCTTTTGGTACGAGTTACAGTCACACTTAAAATTGGAATGTCTACAAATAGGAGATGTACTTGAATGGTAAATCCCATTATTATGTCAATATAAAAGAGCATTCCAAAAACAGAAATTTTCATAACAGTAATGAGAATAAAGTAAGGTATGAAAAGTCTAAAGGAAAGAATCTTTACGTCATACAGAGCTGAATCTCCTGAACTCACAGATCTCCAGTTGAGAAACACTGATCTGTAAATAATGATATGTACCACAATTACCTGAATGTAAGGTGACAATGTTTGCTTAATTTATCATCTGAATAATGGGTTGTTGCCGTGTAGTTGAGCATGAATTTAAACATGCTGTACATGTATTTGCCCGAAAATTTAAGATTGTGAATATACTATACGAAATTTTTGTGCAGGTGATAATAGAGGCAGTTCGTGGTGCTGGATATGTCAGTGATATTGCAATTGATGATGTGAAGGTTGCAAATGGGAGTGAATGTCTGTCAGCAGTAACACGGCCACCTTTCCCTACAGAACTTGATGATCAAAGTGAGTGACTTAGACAGATATGCTTCTGATGCCAATCAATTATTTGGATACTTCTTCTGCTGCATTACTGTATTTATATTTTCAAGTTTGGATGTTTTATGCAGATCAGCATGTGTTTCCACGAGGTTGCCAATGTCATTGCACCAGTTTTTTTACATGCTAATTAAATTTGAATGCTGTTTAAACAGATTATGCAGCATTGTTTGTACATTCAGCTGTAAAATAAAGTAGATTAGTTTATTTTTTAAATTTTCTGTAATTCTGTATACAAGTCATTGGCATTCTGTCTTGAACAGCATTGAAAATGGCTACCCTGCTCCAGATCAAAAATTAAATATTTCAACAAATGCACATTTATCAATATGCAAAGTTTATCCTTTAGCCATATATCTGTCTAGTGGTTCAAATCCTTATTGTACAGAATAGAGATGATCTATCTAACACCAGTATTCCGCATATCACAGTTGTGTGGATATTGAAGAGTGGAAAAATATGCAGTAAGTACAAACCTAAAAGCCGTCACTGTGCTGTACATGAGACTGCTCTCATAAGCAGATGCGAATTAAATGTGAGACCCAGAGGAGAAGCATTTGGAAGAAATTATAATGCCGTGTGGCATTACATACCAAATGACAGAAATGTTTCTCTTATAAGTTATGTGTAAACTACTTCTGCATTTTTGTGGCAGATGGTGGTGGAAATGAGATCTACGACAGCACACAGAGCTGCAGATTGCGGTGCACACGAACTCTTATAAAAGCCTCAACATTTGAGACATCGATACTGGCAGAATGTGAATGTCATGCTGGATGTCTGCAGACTGCAACATGCTGTCCTGACTATGCATCATACTGCATGCTGGGTAAGTCACACTTTGTAGTACTGCACTGTGATTTTTCGTTTGTTAAATTGTGCATTTATTTACATTCAATTTTATGTATTTCTTATTTTTTAATATATTATTTAACTTTTAACATTTGATGTGCATGTCTTAAAACTGTGCTGGTTTAGAAAACACATCATAATTACCACAAATTGTCATACCGTACTACTTGAAGATGACAACTACTGTTCCAGTTTCGTCTATATTTGTTACATACAGGCAGAAAATGTAGTTGTCAGTAGGCCTGAATTCATTTCTTCAAGTGCCTATACATTTATATAAAGACTTTAGCATATCCTAATCAGACTTTAAACTCATGTTTTAATTTTCATAGTGATTACTACTTTCACAACAATTGTAATGTAATTGTAATTGCACTGCTGTTTGTCTGTTTACCATGCTTCTCACTTGACATGTACTTGTATCTGTGCTGTATAGAATATTTCTTATCTTTCAGCGACATCATTAGACACATGGAAAATAACTAAATCTACAAGCCGTCCATATCCTCCTCCTCCACCCTTACCTCCACTTCCACCATTCCCATCACCAGACTTGCCAATAGCTCCTGCAAACACCCAAACCTCTCTTAACTTTGAAATTACGACAGAATTAACTAAGCCACTGGAAAATACAGAAGTGCCTGACATGTCCTACAAACCTATTCAACCGACATTGGCACAAGGTGGATTAGAAGAACATACGAGTTCCACAACAAAGTTAAATAAACGCATCCCTATCCCAACTGATCCTACACCTTTAATCTTACAACCACCTACTGCTGTACACATACCTAAGAAACCATCAGCAATTCCTAAAGGTGATAAATCAAGTGTATGGTTCAGCACTGCAAATCCAGTAAACACCACCATTGCACCTCACTCCACAGTGTTTCCTTTTGCTGCTTCACAAAGGCCAAATCCAATTGTGACAGAGTTAAACAAAGCTGTTGCTACTGAATCAGTAAACACCGTAACTAACAAAACATGGTCCACTTCTTACATAACATTAAGAATGCCGACAGTATCCGTTCCTAGGAACTCAAGTGTAATTGCCACAACTTTTCTAGTGCCACAACAATTTTCAACACCTCTTAAAGCAACTTCAGTAACTCAGATACGTCCCAAAGTAGCCCAGTCTACTAGGAAACCAGTAGATATGTCAGTTATACCAGTGACAAAGCTTAAAGAAACTACAGAAACAAGTACACCAACAGTGCCATTGCTAATCACTCGTGGCTCTACCATTCCAAGAGAAACTCCAGAGGTCACAGAGCAGCTGAAGTATTCAGTGTCATCTACAGAAGTGTCCTCGATGAAAGTTACAAGAGGTAAAAACTTACCATTAAGTTACTAAACTTTTTTAAACCATTGGCATACTTTGACATATATATATAAAATGTTTGCCCAACATGTGTGTCACCGGAAGTAAATCAGAATATCGTGACTTTGGGCAATATATGTGGTTTATGTACAAAGAGTTTGGTGATAAGCATTAGACATTTATTTTTAAAATTTTGAATTGATTTTCTAAGACAAATTTGAGTTAACAGAATACATTAACATGCCAAGGGATTGAATGAAAGCACCCACATTAAGGGACATAGTTAAAGTTTGATTCAGTCAATCAATTCAAGAAAAAAAAAGTTCTAGGACTGAAGCTATCTAGGGCAGGGCTTAGAAAATAGGCATCTGAACATGTACAGTAAATGTATATATATATATATATATATGTATATACATATATATATATATATATGTATGATTTGGGGTATTTGCAGTCATGACGTGCTTACGACTGCAATTAGGCAGGTAGGTTGATACCAGTAGCTTTGAAGAACACCTCACAGGGTGTGAGATGGACACTGATGACCGCCATAGATGTAATTGTGTTAATATGAAAAGTGTTAATTTTTCACATAATATATTACTTCATGGTATGCATGCTTATGCCTGTAATACAATGTGAAATTCTGTTATGTTATGACCAATAATCACTTATGACTATTATGAAGTGTATAGGTTGAGTTCCTATTTATGTGTTTGTTTTCATAATGATGCTTCCAGGGGTTAATTCTGTGTAGTTTTTTTAGTTTTGTATGGTAAGATGACTCTGTATGATGAAGTGGTCCATTTTAAGGTACTGTTACAGTATTTTCTAAGAGACCAAACAAAAGCGGCATCATTTTTGTCAGAATGTCTCACCTGTGGGCTAAGAATTTACCCATGGACTCCCAAGCTAATCACTAAACAATGACATACTTTCCCTTACCTGTAGCAAGACAGCCTCTTACTAACAGCAATCAATAAAACACACCTCTATCTTTCTGCCTTAAAAGCAGGTTTTCACTGTCTTTCCATCCTACAGCAGTTAGTTTGCCCCTTGTGTGTTCTGTTTCTTGTTTCCTGGTATCTGGATCAGTAGTATGGCTGTCAACTACAGTTCTGTTGATTATATTTGAATATATACTCCAAGACATGTTAATGTCCTAGTACATTTTCTCCAGGTGAATGACCTCAAAACATGTTTGACTGCAGTAAAATGTTAATGATTTGTGGGCCTTATTAAACACAATAGTATTTTCAAATGACAGTCAACTTCTTTACAAATAACAGTATTTAAGGTATACTTCAAAAGTTTCAATTTATATTCCTACTGAAATCCAATTTTGTGTTTTGTGCAGGGCAGAAATGGATATTAGCAAGGAGAGGGCCAGATCCTAAGCAGAAACAAGTCCTCTCACAGTCAGCAATTGTTGGGATATTGGTTACAGCAATACTAATTGTTACTGTGGTGGCAGTCACCATTTACTTTGTTGTAAGAAACAGGTACTCCTTGCTCAGTAAGATTTTCATTTTATTTGCAACTAGACGTTTCACTGCTGTATGCAGTGTAACTGCTGCAATACAGTATGTGCACAAATATGGTCACTGCAGCGCACAGCTGTCTCTGAGGTATCGTTTGAGGAATATTGTAGAATTAAGGTGGTTGGCCATTCCCAGTATGGTAGGTTCCAAACCAAAATTTACTGACACTGATGAATGTACAGCCAATATTCTCCTTCTTCCTTCTTTGATACAACATTTCCACTTCCTATTGGTCATCTCAACCAAAATTTAAGCATGTATAATTTTTAATTTTTTGTGTCATTGCGTGTCACTATTCCTCTTCGATCACTGAAAAATGTATTTTGCATACTATAGTTTTATTATTGTGCCCTTGTCTTTTTCTAGTCTATAAGATGTTATTTTGTAATAATTTCACACAGTAATAAAATAACTGAAGTATATAAAGTGCCTGACATAGGTACATTTACCAATATAAAATTGTGGAAAATATTCCAGGTAAAACACTAGTGTATATAGGATGATCAGTTTGTGTGACAAAGGCCGGCTTTCCTAAGTCACTACACTAACATCAGATCTTCATTGCACCATTTCTTAGAAAAACATTTCAGCCAGAACAGCACTCTTATCAGCTGGCCAGTTCTGGCATAGCTCCATTGAAAAAGAGATTCATTGTGTTCTGAATGTCATTAGGAGGGGCATGTGGGAGATTTTCTACTGCCTGTATTACTCAGGATGTCTGTAGGACACACCAGTCTCCTGTCCACTGGGCACTCATGGGTGCTCTCCTGTGGGGACAGTAGCTAAATGCTTCACAGTCATTTAGTTCTGAGGTCTAAGACTGCGTGGACTTTTACTGCATTGCCTTCTGTACACATCAGTGGAGAATCAGTCACATGATGTACAGACAGAGGATGGCTTGTAGAGAGTAATAGTGGAATCCATGTGTTGGCTTCCCTGCCCAGTTTCTGAACCACACATCATCCATTAATTCTTCTTTCATCTCTCACTTACATGCAGAATCCTTGCTGTAAATATGAATTGTGATGAGCCTCTGCAGTGTTCATGTTAGAGTCACTTAGGTTAAACTATGAGGAGGTAACAATTATATATTTTTAACTATCATCAACATGTTTTAAAGTTGTTCATTCCCTGCAATTTTTAGATCAAAATATTCAATCACCAATATGGTTAAATGCCACTTTAACAATAGGCTTCACGGTAAGTTCTGATACTTTTATGTGATAACATTTGAAACTGCTCCATTCTTGCAGGAGACGTGTACACAAGCAGCAGTGTATGGCAGACGACTCAGATGTTAGATTCCTGACTTCAGATGAGGTTCTTGATTTCAATTTGGCAAGGCCAGTAGATGGGAGCACTGATTACTTGTGACTCTCACAGCTCACACTTGTGAATGTTGACAACTGTCTGTGAACTAGCTTCTGGAACGACCCTACACGTGGTGCTGATGCTAATGCGGTCACAGCAGTAGCAGGCATCAGCAGTTCAAATTTCCATCTATGCATCTCAGGTTCACAATATATATGTTCGATTCTGTTTGTTCTTTATTTTTTAGAATATTTACAGAATGCCTTCCACATTATTTTTTAAATAAGATAGAAAATACATGTATTTTGCATGTGTATATGTAACAGAAACTATATATTTCTTGGAAACTAATGAGTGATTTGGATATTACACACAATAAAGCCATTTAATGAGTCTTTTTAATTGATTGGTTTGCTTTGATAGATGTGTATCATTAACCTTTTTGTGCTTCTGGTGCCATTGCATGTAATAAAGAACTGTTCCCTGTCACACTGACATACTGAAATATAATGTATAGAGGACATTCAAATTAACTGCTATAAAGGGTACAGGGCACTATGTACTGTATTTAAAGGACTTGCAAAAGGCTTAGTGAGTACACGGCAGGTGGGAGGGTGGATTGGTGGTGTAAACTAAATGGAGTGTAGAATTTGGAAGATAAGTTGGTCAGCAGGTGGAAGGGTGGTTTTAGGGATTGGGGATGTGATCCATTCTGTGGGTTGGAGGGTGGATTGGGGATATAAGCAATCTTTTTCAGTCTCTTATCATAAATTGAGTGTTCTTGTGAACACAATTCAGCATATCCACACATATTTAATTTCCCATCATGTGAGCAATTCCTATTAGAGCAACTTTGGATTTGGAACCTTTGGCTGTTTTGGAAATAGTAATGTGTTATGGAATAACAAGTTTTGGGTTTGTATAGGACAGCTGGGGAAAAAGAATGTAGACATAACTATGGTGAAGAGTGTAGCAGTTACTGTTATCCCATTTAAATGTAAATGTGTCCAATCATGACCATATGGGAATAATAGTTCTTTGGTAACTCACGGAATGCTGGACCAGTTATAAACAGTATATACGAGCTGAGACAGTAGTTTGTATAGTGACTGGCTTGTGTGATGGACAAGGTTGTGGCAGGGGTAAGAGTTTGTTTCCCTCCGAAGTGTCAAGACTGGCTGTCTGGTCTGTCCAACCGCCTGTATGTTGGGTTCTGAGGGCCTATTTCCCTGGTGGGGTAAAGGAAGCAGGATGTGAAGCTGACCACTCACATCCGTCTAGTGCCAAGGTTAAGAATGATTAGAACTCTACTTCTAATTTATCCCGCCATATACCAGCATGGCGCGTACAAGGATAACTTTATCAGTTGTTGGCAATCCTGTATCAGTATTGCAGAAGAACATCACTAAAAAGGTGTAACAGGACAAGGTCATATTATTTATTAATGAAGCATTATAAATATTTACTATTTGTTTCAGTTGAATTTACTGTAATTAAGATTCTTGAACTTGCTTGGACTGTTAAAGATCCTGTAATTGTTTGAAAATAAGAAGATAAGTGACCCAGTGGCACATGCTGCGCCTTCCCAAGCTAATCTCTCTTGCACCTAGTGAAAAGAATGCAGATTTGCCTGGCCAGCCAGCAAAACGTAAGTTCCTGGAAACGTCTCATTGATAATTACATAGTTCGGGAGCTTTATTATATTTTAAACTGACTTCTATTGTGAGGGACTGTTCTTGATTGGAATATTGTACAGTGTTTCCTGAATGTATATAGTCTTTCCATACAGAAAGAATACAAGGAATAAACCATACAAAAACAACCCATGCCTTACTACTCGCAAACACCGTTGCAGCGCCCCTTTGTCAGCTCCATGATTAGTTCAATTCTGTGCATAGATTCTGTGTACATAACTAGATGGCAGGGCGGAAGGCAGTCGCTTGATGTATTTTTTCGGTGCTAGAATAGCACAGACATGCTCATACGAAGCCATTTATCTGTGATATACGCCCGACCGTCCCTGTAGCCAATAGGAAAATGCCACGCGTTAGCCATTTTGAAACTTGTGTTGGAGGGAAGGAACCCACACTGCAGCACACTAGATGATCTGTGGTAGCCATTTTGAAATTTGTGTTGTAGGTAAGGAACGTGCACATTTTTAAGTCGTATAATGGGAAAACTAAACATTTTGAATTTCTGTTATGCTTGCAGTGGCGTTAGTATGTTCGGAAAATGTCGAAATAAGATTTTTGCAAATGGTTACATTTACCCACAGGTGTAAGATGACCACAAAAATGTCGCTAGACAGTGCGCCTGAGTAGACGTAAAGCTGCCGACAAAAAGGAATAAATTATTAAATCGTGGAGCGTGGTACTGGTATATCAGCTTCCAACATTGTTATGTAGTTAAAATCGGAGGCTGGTTCGGTTTTACTTACCGTGTTTTTAATCATCTCGAGAACGTACTAGTTCTGGTGAGGGAAAATAGGACGCCAGGAAAAGGATTTTGTATCCAAATTGAAGTCGTTAGTTTACTTATTCATCAATTTTTGTAAAATAATGACATAGGATGTTCCAGAAGCACTTAGAGTTTATACTCGAGTATATAACCTTGTTAAAATTACATAAACATGTTTATACCATAATACGCGTAATATTTACTTCCAGTTAATAAAAATGTGTGTTGCTGCAGACTATCTGAACTCTTTGTGCACGGTGTTTGCGAGACTTGGGTGAAGAATTCACTGATCCAGTTTATGAAGCCTGTCGTCATGTACTGGGCACGGCTGGACAATGTGGATGGCCCCTCATGAATCTGTTCTATCTAGAGGGAAGGCAACAACTGTGGACTGAGGCTGGAACACCCAGGAAGTTTCCCCACATGGTCCTGTTACTGCCAACTGTGAACATGCCCGATAGAGGTGTGCATTATATCAGGTACTAATATGAATATGTTTCAAAAGTGAACATTGTTCATTGTTTGGTGAATTCACAGTAAAAAGCTGCAAAAGTGCATCTGATAGCTTCATTGTGTGTGCATGTGTTCCGATGTAAGAGCTTGAGTCTGTTGAATGGATTTTACTGAAGTTACACTGCAGTATGTTGTCACGTTTTGATTTCGGCTGAAATTGGACAAACATAATGGTCAATTTATATTGTGTCTTAGAGGCATCTTAATTATAAACTTGGTAAGCTTGTTGTAGCGGGGAAGTTAAAAAATTGTAGATGAAAATGAGACACTTCATATGCCCATTTTTCTGTTTCTGTGTGTCTTAACCTTACGCTTCCGTGGGTATCATATATGACCCAGAAGGTATTTAAATCCCCCACGCTACTTTGCTGCCTACGCCCTGATTCAGTTAGGCAAAGTGTATATCTGCAATCTCCTCCACGTTAGAGGATATTTTTGACCTGCTTCACGTTCCGACCACTTTTCCCCAGGAAAGATCGCACATAGTAACATTGAAGAGCCTTTATCGATCTGCTCTGGAAGCATAAGGAAGTTACGTAACTTGTTTTGCACTGCATAGGTGTTGGTTTGCTTTCAGTCTAATGAAAACGACCGCTTGGTGAAAGAGCGACTAACTTGTACGAGAGTTTTATATCATATGGCTGAGCTAGACATAGGTGTAGTGATTCACACAAGTTTCCTTCTGTGTAGTTAGCTTTAGTGATGAAAAAAAAACAAACAAACTTTACACGGACGACGTGAAAGTGCGATTCACACACAGACTTGTAGTTCAGATGCTACAGCTCAATGCGTATGGTTCATGAATATAAAATTTTTCTAATGTGTAGTTAGCACCAGAGAAAATGAAAGCAAAACAAACTGGACTAGTCATAAGGACCCTTGTGCTATCGCAGGCAGAGGGTTCTATTTCGCTGAGAAGAAATATTACGTCAACCATCCTGACAGAAGGATTTCGTGTGCAAAAATGTACTATAACTCTACTGTCATTATTCCAATAAAAACGCCAAACAAATCCTTTTATATTATTTTTAAGCGCTATTTGTCTGAAAATTAAAACGTTCAATTGTTTCTTGAATGCGAGAATTTCTCTTTGTCTTCTGATATTTCATTTTAGGTTCAAAAATAGGTTTAGTATGTCTGTGATGTTGGAGACTGTTTCAGGATATACTTCTGTTTTGCTATAAGCGGTGTGGAATGCTCTTGCAATCACTGACGCCATAAAACCTTCCAATGTTTAGACTGCTAGCTGAGGCTAGAGTTACGTTTGTGCATGCTTCAGATAAATAAACTGGGTTCATTGAGTAGGAGAGACGAGATATCAGTAAGGATACAAGCTGACATTTTATAAAGCGCTCGCTAAACGCCTGTTTCATAACAGAGATGTCTCGAACAGCCCCAAATATGACGACATAAACTGCAAATTCATACAAATACGGAACATTATTGTGTGTATTTAGGCAGTAAGGATACAAGCTGACTTTATAAATCGCTCTGCTAAAAGCGTGTTTCATAATAGATGTCGATAACAGCCCCAAATAAGACGACATAAACTGCAAATTCACAAGAATACGGAACTTTATTGTGTGTATATAAGGAGCAAGGATACAAGCTGAAATTATAAAGCGCTCTGCTAAAAGCCTGTTTCATTTTCTACAAAATGGAAGCAATTCCATTATTTTATCTCTTCTAGATCAAATAATATTAATTTTTTTTAACGAAATGCGCAAAAATTTAAAGGGCCAACGCGGGGACCGCAGACCTGCTACGCAGGGCTTGTGCAGTAAAGTAGGCCCCTTATCTCGATTTAAAGGGCAACTCGAGAAAATAACTCCGTACGCTAAAGGTTAATGAGTGTAAAGGTGACTAAATAGGAGTGAGTGAACATGTCAGAAGTGTTGTACTGCATGTGTGCATTTCCTAACTTGTTGATGTTCTGATACATTTGATAATGTGCTACATTTCATAATATGCACTGTTCACCAAGTAATGTTGGGGTTACAAAATAAAGGAAGATTACCTGAGAGAGGTACATAGCCTGCACGGGAGGGTTAAAAATGTTTCATATACTTAGGTCATTGAAACTGAATGGAAGAGATCAGTTGGGAGACCAAGACATAGATGGGAGGATAATATTAACAGGGATGTTGGATGAGGTGTGATGTTGCTGAGGGCATTAATCTTGCTCAGGGTGGAGACTAGCTGCAGGTTTTTGTGCACATGAAATGAACCTTCATGCTCATTAAAGTGGGAAATTTCTCAACTTGCTGGGCCACTGCTTGCTGTAAAAGGAGTGATGTGCTGAGTGTTGGGTAACATATATGAAAAGGGGCTGGAGTAGCTCAGTAAGATTAGTGATGGGGATGTATGGTGGGTGACTAAGGAACTGGTCTATTATCTGGCAGGGGACAGGGAAATTTATACCAACTACTATATGTAGTGCAAATTATTGCAAGTGTGCAATAGATTTGAGTGTGATATAAAAATTTGTGAATTTTTTGATAATGGCTCTGTGTCAAAGTGGTAAAAATAATTGATGTTTGGTGGGGTTTGCAGCCTCCTCCTTCAGGGATGAAACATTTGATTTATAAATGATAAGTATGTGTGTTTTATTTTGTTGTTACCCTCTCTTGACAGTAATTGAGATACGTCAGAGAAGAAATTGCTGTTCATTGGTCCTGGACTCTAGTTTGGATCAACTGAGGAGCTTATCAACTACTCGTTCACAGTAGACACACCACCCCATCTAACGCAATCCAGCCGAAGGGTTTCAAATTCAGACTACCAAGTGCACACTCATTTCTGTCATCCGTCTATATAACCAGCTGTGAGGAGCCCATGTGTTGAAGGTATGGATCGTATCAGTTGTGAGTTATGGTAAACAGTTTGGAAATTCAGAATTGGGATTTTCTTGAAGTTCTACAGTTTAATAAATTGCATTACACATTCCAGAAATTATTACCAACACCAGTTGCTAGACAAAAATTTAAATTATGGAAGCTTTCGTGGAATTGTTACTCTGCTGCACACTTGGCCTCCTGTTCAGTGGGGTTTTGGGGTAAAGCAGCTGGGGCAAGAGTCTCCCCACTCACCTCTATGTAGTGCCAAGGTTAAGAATGTCTCTGTGGTGTGGAGCTTAAGTAAGCACAGGAATAATGTTGCCTTTAACCAATAGTACAACCATTGGCTGAAGCTAAACACCATGGAGATGCTTCTATTATAATTTTTGCCACCAGTAGAGGGTGTTGACTCTGAGAAGTTTACTTCTGAAGTTCATAGTGTGATTAAAACGGTGGAAATGTCAGGTAACACCTCTTCTTCATAAGCTTATAGTGTAAGAGTCAGGGCATAACGTGACACGTGTACATTTGGTTTGAATGCAGTATTATAACCAAGACTACCCACAAAAGCAAAATTTAGCCAAACATGTTTTATAATTCTTCAAACCCTATTTTCAGATTTTCTTTGGAATGGTATTACTTTGTTACACTGTAAATGCAATATGACGTATGTCTTGCTTGGTTTGTGGTCTGTTGTGTTAAGTACTGATTCTTTGGTTATCTAGTCATCCTCTTTTCTATGTGTGTTATTTCTGTTTTTATTATTGTGTTTGGTACCCACAGAGATTCTGTGAGTGCCACATAACACAGTGAGGTGAAAGACAAATTATTCACAAAGAAGAATATCAGAATACTAGAAAACTGAAAGAGTGTACCAAACGAAACTGGTCATCAGGAAACTAAGACACGGGGCTGCATATGACTCTCTATACTGCAAGATAAAGGGAATGCAAGTACAGATACTTTGGTCATCTGTAGTTGCACCCTAGCTGTTTACTGATCGGCATACTAGTGTACCATTCTAAAGAATTGACATTCCAACTCTCAACTGCCTTTTGATTTTTTTTTTGTACAGTAATAGCATACCATGGAGACATATAGGGGGAGCACAGATATAGCTCCACTCATTTCTAATCTTGGGACTAGGTGGAGGTGAGTGGTTAATGTAACATCCTGGACACTTTAGCCCCAGAGCTAGTTTGGCTATGTTCAAAAAAGAGATAAATCTGTTGCCACTACTTGGAATTGAACCCTGGATATTCCAACCAATAGCCTTGTCATGATACTCAATATGCTAACCTGGCTCCCCAGTTTGTTTTGTTTAAGAGACATTTGTAACAGTTAAAATAAAAATTGACAGCAGATTTGTGTTTTGCAGAAAGGATGAGGATGAGAGGCAGAAAACATGTCTTTGCTGGAGAGGATGTCCACATTGCCAGGAAAACCGGCACATTTTGAGACAGTGCACATTAAGGAACTTCAGTTTCTACAGACGTCCTTTTCTTCGCAGGCTAACATCTACCCTGTTCGTTCAGCATTACTACATGCACTTATTACTCTGTCACAACTGTTCAGCTCATTTAAAAGTCTGAAAGTGTGTGTGTAAAATATAGTGTTAGAGAAGTAGATGCTAATATGTTGAAGAAGAAGAAATTTTCTTAACAACTTATGTTATATGGGAAACAGAAGTAGCAAAGCAGAGAATGAAGAAAGATGGCTCACATTTTGTGACATGTACTGCTGTTGAAGTCTGATGATCCTGTTGTGCACTGTCTTGCAATGTACCGCTTTTCCTCAGATTCTGCAACCTGTGGTCAAGCAAGGTAAGAATTAGAATAATGTATTTTCAGTAGCACCATACTGTTTCCATCTTTAGGATCTAGAACTTAGAAATGTTCTGAAAATAGGAGCAGTAAACTGCTTTCGAATGTGATGTACTGAAATATGAAGATCATGGTCTAACGGGATGTGACTGTAGTGTGGTACATAAGTCCTGATGTGTTTGGGGAACATCAGTGTTTACCTACCAGATGTCCTAGTATGGCATCCCAGATGAGTTGGTCAGTGTGCTATGAAAATTTCGCACAAAAGGTATGTCAATAATAATAAAGTACTGTGCGTGTATCATACCAGTCCCTACTCACTTTTGCCAGTGACAGGGCTCTTAGTATAGCACACTGATCAGTACAATGTTTCGAAAGTTCAGACCTCACATGGCCCTTTTGCTTTCTGAGGTCAATATAAAGAGCTGATGCAGCCAGCACACAGAATTTCACTGTGAACTTTGAATCCAGAGAACGGTCAGTCCGCATACACCTCTTACTAGGCTAGGAATGAATTTAAGAATTTCATCCCGTCAGAATATAACAAACATACAAAATTCAGAAAGACAGCCTGTGATGAGTATACTAGCAACATTTAATTTTACATACATAGCAGGTGCTTTAAATTGGCATGTGGGGCATTCCCATCAGCTGAATTTATGTAACATTTTTGGAAATTTACATTGAAAGTAAAACTGGCTGCTCTGCCCTTACAACACACATCCAGTAATTCAGCTGTTTGTGCAGATTTACCCTAAGCCCAGCCACTACTGCCTTACCCTAATGACATGTAACTCTGCTTACATTACAGACCTCTAAAGTGGGGTCAGAAGATTGCCATCTCATAAGCAATGTCCTCCAAATGAGTTCCCAAATTTGGTTTTCAGCAAGTGTATAAGATTCCCTCATGCTGTTAAGGTTTTAATGACTTTGTCCGCTCTTAAACAGCAAGTTACTACTACAGTTCTTCCCAGCTGATGCATCTCACACCACAAATTGGTGCCTTTGTTCTGTACTAACAACCATATCACTGCTCAGAAGTTACGAAAGAATGTCTTACAATGTTGTAATTTTCCTACTTGAGTTAATTTCATCAATTTTACATTGTTATTGAAATGCAACACAGTCCGCACTAACATACGACTTGACAAGAATGTTACTTACAAAGTGGAGACATCAGAAAGCAGTCTTTCAGAAGTCAGATAACCTTCTTTCGTAAGCCAGTCAAAACATCAAATTCAACCCATGGCTGTATGTATGATGTGTACACTTGCTTCATATCCAGTTGTTTCATTATTTCACAGCAAGTGGATGTCTTCCTCTCCAGACCTCAGTTCTTTCAGATGGAAACAGTAAGGCACTCAGGCACATTAACCTTTAAACAACCTGCGTTCGCATATGTGAACGCAGAATTTATAGGCAGCTGTTCACATATGCGAACGCACATGTTGCAGTGCTGGAAAATTGTTTCTTTTTTGTGTCTCTGTATATGCTGGCATGCAGAATGAACCATTAGACTTGGGCCTTTGACAGCTGTGTGTAGGGTTACCCACATGTAACAGTGGCGATAAACTGTAACACAGACTATTTCATCTGATAACAACCCTTCTGTCAGCTTACAAACACATTGGATTTCATATTTGAAACATGTGCAGTAGGGCAAGGGCAGATGAAAGGAAAATTTTACATTCTTAGTACATACTGCACAGCCATGCAGAAGGCAGAGACTTGGGAACATTTGAGCAAGAGGGCTCGCCTGCAGAATTCAGATCAGATATGAGAGCTGTTTGTGGACAGGGACAGCGATGAGTCCCAATGCAACATGGTTGCTACGGAGGATGACTGTTGTGAAGAAGTTTCACTGGAACCACACAAATGATCACAGAGTGAGTATACAGTGTGTTCCAGTGCTCAGGCTCCACTCAGCCTGGATTCAGCCAGTACATCTGAAGAACATTATGGGCGTCATAGTGGGCCAGGTTCACAGACAACGTGCACCAAAATCGCAGTGGACACTGCCCTCTAGCGTTCAGAAGTGTAGTACACATTTACAGGCGAAAGGATGACATTGAAACACCACATTAGTGACGGCTGTACACACTTAGATTTTGATGATGTATTTCGCGGAGATTGTCAAACTGTTTCTGGTGGAAACTAACAGATATTATGACTGGTGCATGGACAGTCTTGACAAGGGATGTTCTCCCCAGCCTCATGTAACAGGCCAAAATGCTTGTGTTTGTGGCAATAACAGTACAAATGGGGCATTGCTTACTAGACCAACTGACAGACAACTAGGCAAAAATAGATCAGTTTCACACTCCATTCTACAAACAAACACAGTTTTGTTGTATCCCTAAAATGGACATATCAGAATGATCTCCTACCTCCTAAGCACAGTGCGTACAGGCATAAAGGTAAGTGATCTCAGTGTCATGATTTTCTCCTGTGCAGTCATTGCCGTGCACACTGGATAAACGAGAACCCGTTCCCATTTTGTATCCTGTATTTATGATTTCTTCGTTAGTGTACCCTTCCTGTGTTTGCATTTCAGTTAAAGCCTTCCATTAATCTTTTTGGTCAACAAGTGCCTAATTTCTGGTCCATCTCATTTTGCTTCTTTGCACTCCATTTTCTTCCACTACTACTATCTTGCTCCAGATTCCAGCACCGTAACTTACTGCTTCTCACATTTTCTGCATCTGTGTATTCCAGTCCTCCCTTATTGTATCTTACTTTCATCAGTTCATTCTGTTAACTATCTCAGGGCAGTGCTTTTCAAATGGTGGAACAAGAATAAATTTGGTAATTTTTTCAAGAAAAGTTTAGAAACGTTAATTGCACTATTTGAAATTGCCTTAAATGTGGTTAAATGTAGTGAAAAGCATTTATAAAGTGTATACCAAGATACTATTTCGTTGTTTGAATACAATTACACTCTACTGTGTCATGTAATTGTGTTTAATATGAAGAGTGGGAACTGTGAAGTGTTTCCACAGCATTGTTATTCGCCGGTTGGCAGGCTTTAAGTCTTCACACCTACCAACCAGTGAAACATCATGGAAAACCAGTATCCAGAAAGTGGGTATGAATATATGCAGGACTTATGAGAAAGAAGTTTGAAAAGCAGTGCACTGCAATGGACAATTACTACTGTTATGCAATACATATGAACGTGTACCATGTATACTAAGAGAAGTAAAGAAACTACACAAGCCGATATTGTTTTATTTTTCCCTCATTTTGCAATAATCCTGCCTTTGTGCATTTTTCCAGTATTTCATTTCATTCTGTTCTTCACGCTACGTCTTTTTGTGCTGATTGTCCTAATTTTCTCATTTCATCTCTCCCTTGAATCTGTTTGGTGTTACTTTATTCTTTTCTGTCCCATTTTTGGCATTCTACCTTTAAATATTGTTGCATTCTGCTCGTCTTCCTCTTGATCAGTCTAATCTTTTCAACATAGTTTTCATCTTCATACGTATATCGCCCCATGTGCCATTAAAAATCATTAATCTATAAATCCTCCGATTCCATTTTTTCTAACCTATACAAATCCCCTTATTTACTCCTCAGTGGACTAAAAAATTGCCAACGAAAAATGTTAGCATTTACAGGCGAGTATTTAGTATTAAAAAATAAATTGTGGGTATTAACTGCTACCTATTGGTTAAATTTGGTACTATGATGCGCTATCGAAATGCTTGGAAAAAACAATCGGCGCAATGTGTTGGCGAATTACAATACTGGGAAAATATGATAGTGACATCTATTGGCTAATTTTGGTACTAACACGTGGCGCTATCTATCGGCTAATTTTGATACTAAGACGTGGCGCCATCTATCGGAAATAATTTCAATTACAAACTCGAGATAGTGAATGCCTACGCCATCTATTATCAAATTCAAGTACTACGGCTTTCGACTAAAATTTTTGCTTCCATCCTCAGGGAATTTTTAGAATGTTTCGACTAAAATTTTTGCTTCCATCTTCAGGAATTTTTTAAAACGTGAAACTTATAAAAATTTTATTTTTAACAAATTTGATTTTTTCCCTGAAGACGGCAGCAAAAATTTTAGTCGAAACATTCTAAAAATTCCCTGAAGATGGAAGCAAAAATTTTAGTCGAAAGCCGTAGTACTGGAATTTGCTAATAGATGGCGTAGGCATTCACTAGAGTTTCTAATTATAAGTAATTCCGATAGATGGCGCCACTTGTTAGTACAAAAATTGGTAGATAGATGGCACCACGTCTTAGTACCAAAATTAGCCAATAGATGTCACTCATTTTTTCCAAGTACTGGAGATCGCCACAAGATTGCGCTGACGTCCAAAATATTCTAACTGCCCCCAATACATAGTCACGTACCTTTTTTTACCCCAAAGAATTTTTAGGACCTTTTATCATAAAGATGGAGGCTGTAGGATCAATGGGACATAGTCCACTCCAGCCACACTTGCCAGAATGCACTGTCAAATATGAAAGCATATAAACTGCAGTTTGTTTCATCATTTATTCCGCACCATACATTTTTCATTATACATATTCAAAAACTGAACATTAAATTACATATCTTCATACGAAGTATACGGAACTGAAGGAAAACATTCATGCCGAAGAGGCATTACACAGGCGAATTGTTGAACAAAGCCGGATGGATACACCACTGGGCAGACACAGACATGACACACAAAGTACCATACATAAAGAACACCAGTGAAAAGACTTATAATGGAGTGATAATAAAGAGGGATTAAATGAAGGAACAGGGAGAAAGGGCAGAATATAAGTTTGAATGAATGCAGAAAGGATGATCAAGGAACAAAGAAATCCAGGGAGTCGTGCACTGTAATAAAACAAAAAGGTGAATGAAACATGCAAAGTAACAAAAAAACAGCAGTCACAATGTGAGGGTTAGATGGGATGAGAAAATGCAGAAATGAAATAAAGAACAGGAAGAAGAGATTTAAATGTTAGAAGATAACCTGCCACACTAACAAAGACATGCTTGCGTGCTGCATTCACATGTGCACTTATTTCATGTGGGAATGCAGGTTGACTGACACTGCTGAACACCCACACAATCTTTAGGATCCCACTTTCCTGGGATGTGCTGATGAGTCACTGGGTAAAAGGTTTCCAGCAAGTTGAAGAGTCCTCCGACTTGTCTGGATTGTTCACCCATCAACACACCATTACATCCATCCTCAGCAGCACTGCTGTGAGAACTTGAAATTCTTTGATGTTAGTGTGACAGGCCACTGCACATAACTTATCACTTGTGTAATTTTTTAAATACAGATTCTATTTTTTAATGATTAACCCTTTGGTGCCACAGTTAAATGCCCGCATGGGCACACCCAAGGGGGGGGGGGGGGCTACCGGGCTGCAGCTCCCCCAAACCCCCTAAAACGGAAACTTTAAAAAAACAGATTTTGTAGATACCAAAAATTTTACGTGATTTACCCTTTAGCCGAAATTGGTACATTACATTGGTACATTTTGAAAAATAACAATAAAATTAAGAAAACATGAAGATAGGACACCGGGAGTCATGGAACACGTAGTTACATTTGTATGCATATAAATGCAGTTGCAGTGTTGTGTTACACTTATGACATGACGTTTGTAACATAATTTTTAAAATCAAACAAGCTACATATAGCCTCAGGGTCAGTCCCCCCCCCCAACGAAAAATTCTGGGTGTGCACCTTTATGCCCTTATTGATGTGAAGACTGGAATTTATATGGCTGCATAGGAGCAGATATATTTATCAAATGTTTAGCATTTTAAGCACATTTCATGTTACATATATACACCATACAGTGCCAAAGGGCTAACTGACAAAAGGGTCAAACACAACTATATTTATTGCATAATCTGGTGGTTCATAACTGTTTATTTCATACTTTGTTTATAAGTTATATTATAGTACACGTACTTCTGGAAAGCATTGTACCAAGACCATGCGAAGTAATTTCCTGTGTATGGCGCATGAGATGTGACTTACGCAGACACTTGCTCAATAATCTCCTTACTTGTAACTCATGTTATGATTTGCTGCCAGCTCTGTGAATTGCAAGGTTGTAGTTTTCAGCTCTTCCAGACATCCAGCCTTAAGGCAACATAAAGGACAGTATCTCACATGGTCTGGACTGCTAAAGAATTTGGGTCGCCAGTGATGAGCAGTGATGTAAAAATGATGACTTTTTACTGGATAACATCGTTGATACCCTGGTGTTAACAGATTGGATCGAAACACTTTGCTTGCACTAGAATCTGCCCTAGAAAATATGGCAGAGCTGAATTACAGTCTGGACAATGAAATACTAGCAATGAACTGTGTAAGACAGTATCAGGTTGGTTCAGTAAGAAACTAAAGCTAATCCTGACTTCTGTATTGTTAAGAACACGATAATGGCATTAATTACGAAGCCAACTAAATAATCTCTTTGCCAAGGCTTCTGGAAGTTTCCTCCTCTATTATCACTTTCTTGGCTCCTCCCTTTCCAGTCACAACGAAGTAAAATTCGCAGGATATGTTGGTGAATACGACCGGATTAACCGTGACTATGTAACACTCCACGTACTTGAGTGGGGAGGCAAACTGTTCACCCTACTGCCTGAATAACCTGGCCCCAAACGGGATCTCAAAGATGTCACCTTGAACCATAGCCCAAAGAAGTTGCCTCGAGCTTCGAACCCAGGATGTACTGTTGCATGTTTTGGCTGATACACAGCCATCATAAGGGAATACACACAAAGATTATGTTTAGTTAAGAATACGCAGCAATGCCCAAGGTGAAGGTAAAATGTACATTCCAGGGTAAATTGCAGTATCTTCGTATGCAGTAGGTAATCGTGTATAAAATATATAATATACAATATACAGAACTCAATTAGTAAAAATTATTTACATTCAAGAATCTGTTTTTACAAATTAGTAGAGTCTGAAAAGTTGGAGTGAGAATAGATATTAGAAACAGATTAAAAGTATTCTGGAATAGAAAGCCAGTGAATATAAAAGTAGTTTAATTACCAATCTTTTCAAGAACACTAACCTCCAGTTCACCTTTCGTACCTCAAACACAATATTCAATGTACCGCAGACACAACAACAAACACAAGACACGTATTTGACAAGTAGGATTTATAGCACCAGATGCATGACACGTAACTAGCTGTACGTGGGCCAGACAGGTAGAGAACTTCGATTAAGATACCGCAAACACTGCAAATGCATAAAGACAGACAATCCCCAATCTGCTTACGCGATACAAATACTGAACCACCAACATGAATATGGCACCACGCAAAATACGATGGACCTAGTAACATAACATCCTCATACAAAGGGTCACGTATGAACTATTTGGAAAATTTTTACACACAGCTTTACCAACACGTGGAAGTATAAATTGACGAGCAGAATGTTGGAGATTTTAATGCATGTATGAAGCTATGCATGATGTATAGTTGAAACATGCATGTGCTTGACACAATGTAATGACGGTACGATAGTGTTTACATCATAGGCCAGATATTCGAAAATACTTTTAATCTTTTTCTAATATTTATTCTCAATCCAACTTTTCAGACTTTCCACCAATTTGGAAAGATGATGCTTGGATGCAAATGATTTTTATTGAGTACTGTATGTTATATATTACATTATATATTTTATACAAAGATATTCTAATTTGCTCTGGAATGTACATTTTACCCTTACCTTGGACAATGTTATATATTCTTGTCTATATATGAGCTTTGTGTGTACTTCCTGATGATGGCTAAGCATACCAGCAGAAACATGTTGCAGTAAACTTTTTATATTTTTTATACTCATATATACCAGTGCAATAAGTTGAAATAAACCATATCTGCATATTGCCAATTGCATGGAAGATGTATAATATTATGTACTTAACTGTTATACAATAAATACAGTTGTGTTTCATGGTAATTTGTACAATTATTACTTCCCTAAACTGGTGCCTGTAACTGGTTGTGCATAAGTATAGTAAAATCGCAATCTTAGGGCACTCAGACGCGTGAGCAGCCTAGTGTACGATAGTAGTGGGGGTCGTTGTGCGGGCAGATGAGGGGCAGAGAATAAGAGTGCAGCGTATCACCTCTCTTTCTAAAAAAAAAAACACTTGAATTCTTACGCCCATATATCATTTCTTCCGTCAGAGTCAGAAGATAACAGAAGTGTTTCACAACAATGTGAATCTTCATCTTCGATCTCTATGGTTATCTATTTTAGACAGTGCCACAGTGTAGTACCAGTATTGTCTGAAGAACTATGTTTTTGTTCAGCTAATAGCTGGCATCATGGAACGGACTCCACTCTGTAATTTCTTGTAACCAACTAACCTGACACCCCTCTAATACTGCCAGAGGACAATAACAAGCGTACAGACTAAAAATCGGTCGTTTGCAAAGTGCCGTAAGATTGTGACCAAGCTTTACATGTACTTTTATAGACTGTCCTATAAGATAGTTCATGATTAACTGTTATGAAAACTGTTTTGATTTACACTATAAGACTGATGGGCAGCTGACTCTATCTTTGTTTCCTGCAGTTTGGGTTGCTGCTACCATGGTGGGATTTCCGACAATCTTGCACACACAAACCCTCACTGGATTTATGTGGGTGGGTGGGGGGGGGGGGGGGGGGCAAGATTGAGTGGCCAAAGAGCTGCTACAGGCGTGGTAATTAAAAAAAATTACCTCACTGGGATTGAGCCCTGGCTGTCTACACCTTGCTACCAACTACGCTATCCCGAAAAATTCAACTGAACTTCTTTTACCATGACATGCAAAGGAACAATAAAAAACATGGGAAGCTGTGGACAAAGAAACAATGCAGTGCCAACACCTAACATCTGGCCTAGAAGTTACAGCAGGGACCACTGCCACATTGCAAAACTGGAGGGAGTCAACCAACCACGACCCCTCTGTAAGTGTCATGAAGCTGTCACTTGCTTCACAGCACAGTAGGGGGACAAGCACAGACATGATAAAACCACAAGACAAGCAAAGCAACATAAACACCTGCCCCCTACATATATAATGCTGAGAGCTCACTTACATCAAATATCACATGATGTGCATCAGATAGTGCTATGATGATCTGTTCAATGACAAATGGCCAATATCATCACAAGAGTACAGAGGACCTCCATTCAGGCAGTTTGTTCAATCCAGATGGGCCACTAGGCCAGTCCAGATGTGGCAGAGAGAGAGAGAGAGACTTTGGCCTGCCAGGGATTAAACCCTGTCTATGTAGCTGGCAGCCAACCACTTTCCTTGCCAAACCACTCTGTAATTGGTTGAATGCACCAAAATTAAACTGACCTTACAATGTTTAGTGCACACCCCGACTATCAAATTTTATCAAGTACTACGCAGTAGTTTCAAGATAAAAAAAAAGTGCGAATGAGCACATATCACCTCCCCAATAGGTTTATTTTAAACAATTTGGGCAAACAGCACATGAACATGAGCATGTGGTAACAGGAAGTTCATGACTAAAGTTGCTGTGTGACTACAGTTGTACCCCACCGTCAGACTGCCGTGGTCAGAGTTCCTGCTTCTTGATCCAAACTGCAGTGTTCATTAAACCTCACATATGAGGTACAGCTTCTCAAATCAAATAGGACAGCCTAATGGAAATGTGAAAAATATGTGTTACATACCATTAGTACAGGCTCCCCTCACAGCTGCGTACAGTTGACAGGAATGCAACTGCCATATACGATCACTCCTTGGTCACAAGTCAGTGACCTTGGTGTAGAACCAGAGACTTACCTTTGAGGCCAGAGGAGAGAGAGGAGTAAAAGGAGCACAAAGCATGTTTTGAGCCACAATAAGTTGTGCCTAACCAAATATACACATACGTTTATGCAAACAAATACTCGTATTTTGTGAATGCCCACAAAACTACACATGTTGTCAGCTGTGAAGTGTAAAAAAACCAAAATGAAACTGATTAGGATTCAGACAGCCGAAACTGAGTTCATGCATTTATAACTGTCACATGAGTGCTGATTGCTTTTATTAGCTATCAAAATGTATATTTGGCAGATAGGGATAGAATGCATTTAGAATTAGTAATGTAGTTAATGTGGAAAGGGAAATGTAATGCATCTGAATAGCACATTAAAGGGCCAGCAGAGAAGACGAGAAAAGAGGGAGAGCCGACGACATAGCTACACAGTTTAGGCTGGATATAGCATGTTCACCATTTATCAATGTCAAAATTAATGGGGGTTGGAACTTTCTGGAGCAGTCAAAATTCTAGACTTCGACAGTTTTGGACCTCTTAAATCTCACATGGGTGGATAACATATAACTTACGCTTGTATATTAAAAACAGCCAGTACAGATTCAGCGTCAAGTCATTAGTAGCCAATGACGAGGGGGAATTCAAAATTGTATTCTTTTGGACCTATTAGGAAATAGCAGTATTAGCAGACAGCCAACTTGGCAATCAATGTAGGAAAATTTAACGGGAGGTAAATTTCAGACAGGCATCTGCTGTTGCAAAGCTGAACTGAACTATTAAGTTCTCAATGTTTGCACGGTGCAATCTTTCCTGTGCGTTGCTCCAGGACGAAGGTGCCAGTATAAGCATTAAAGTGATCAGTGATGTGGTTATTGCGATCTGAATAAAGTGACAGACTACATCAGTGCCACTTTGATATTAAATCAAAACACAGTGTAATCAATCAACAGGGTACAATATAACAAACTGCAGCAAACAGACCTAAATCATCTTCAAACGAAATAATAAAGTTGGATTCACTATTACTCTAGTAACTTCACGACACTAGACCGCTTCCCTGCAAAATGAGAGAATTGTTCAACCGCTGACAGAACCTACACCAGATGATTACACACTCAGGTAAGCAAATACACAGAAACCTATGTCATATGAATCTGTAATGTCCAAACAGTAATGTAACTGTTAGTGATTACTGGTTGTCATCAGCATCACAATTCTGCAGCTTAAGTTTGCTCTTTTGCTTATTCAAGTGTTTGTTTAATGTAATGTGAATACTCCATATCTGAGTACGTTATATGGCTGTAAAGCAATTTTCCTCTACTTTCATGATCTACTTTGCAATTGTAATGTAATGCTGTCAACATAAAATGGGCAATAAACTCGTTTAAATAAATTTCTAATACGATACTAACATTTTCTTGATTTAAAAGGGAACCCTCATGACCATAAAACGGAATTGCCGGAGAAGGGTGTGAGAACAGGAAAATTAATTTACCAGAAGTGGCTGGGCACAGAGGATGGAAATGGTTAAGAACCCCTGCTGCAGACAGAGTGCACGTGTGGGCCTTGGTGATGCTCGTCGATATGTCTGAGTTGCATGGCATCCATTTCATATAGCAGTTTCTTCAATGACCTCTCCAGGACTGTCAACAAACAGTTACAGTTCATAACTACAAAATCATTCTAAAGAACATACTTAACAATGTGAAATACTGAACCACTTTGCTTGAACAACAGTGTCTTCCTCTATTATGATCTCTTGCTAAAACAAGTGCTGTCTGGACTGTCAACACAGCATTCTTGCACACATAATACTACCAAGTGCTGTCCTGGACTGTCAACACAGCATTCTTGCACACATAATACTACCAAGTGCTGTCTGGACTGTCAACACAGCATTCTTGCACACATAATACTACCAAGTGCTGCCTGGACTGTCAACACACAGCATTCTTGCACACATAATACTACAACTTCACAATGCAGCAGAGCTGGCCAAAGCAGCATATGCATAGTTGTGTGTGCGTGTGTGCATTACAAGAGAGGAGAGAGATCTGACGATAACGTTATAATGCCACAGAGACAAAGCAAGGATTTCAACTGGGCTGTAAAGTTTGAAAGTCATAAAAATTTGTGATTAAATGCTAGTCCAGTCAGACTGGTGCTGCTCCAGTTTATCTCTTTCAACAACATCTATCATCTTAAGGTGATTCATCCTACTGTCTTGTAAACACTAAGACAATCAACCAACTACATCCATCAAACACAACCTGTATTTTATTCGTATAAACCCATTGGCAACATACACCACTAAAATATAAGTTTTGTTCAACGGATATACTAGTTGGTTTTATTGTCTTAGTGTTTATTATACTCAGGCACAAACAGAGAATGGTAACAGCTATTCTCAAGAAGAACATCCTGGGAGAGGGAGAAATTTAGTGCTTCTGAAAAGTTTTCTCAACACTGTACACTAAACTTCCTCTCAGCTGGTGAATGTTTTACCCTCCCAACTACACAATTCATAGTGGACAGTTCTCAGTATAAAACTTGCAAATGTGCTAACTGCAGCAAATGGCCATTCTATATACTCAGTCAACATAATGTTTTGTTCCCATCAGTAAAACTTCAATTATCAGTCACCCAATTCTCTGTCAGTTTCTATTAACAGTCACGATGTTCAATCCTGGGTCAGTCCACGTGGGATTTGTGGTGGACAAAGTGGCACTGGGACAGGTTTTCCCCTGAGTACTTCGGTGTTCCCCTGTCAATTTCATTCCACCGGTGCTCAATCAAACGGAAAAAACTGATCATCTTTCTCTTCATCCTTATTACAAGGGTTGCACAACAAGCCTTAAGGCAGCGGTGCGTCCGTAGCTTCTGCTGCAGGGCCCTTCTATATATATATATATATATATAAAGAGAGAGAGAGAGAGACAGAAAGAAAGAAAGAGTCATGATGGCGAGCCACTGTGTGTGGGAAGTGAGGAAAAGCACATGCATTCCTTATCACGTGGTGTGTAGTGTTTGAGATAGCATTTTTTTTAATTTTCATGTGCTGTAATGTTCGTATATAAATACGTATACTGTAGTATGCAGTATAATAATGAACTTTATAAGCTCCTTTATTCTATTATCCATTATTCTATTCTTGTAAATGTCATTGCTTCAGCCTGGACCCCTGATAGATAATTGAATGTATTTTTATGCTTCTAAACACATTCAGTAGCAGAGTGCTGTTTTCCATTGCACAATTCAAGACATCACAAAAATCTGGGTCACACAGAAGGCACACGACACAAAGACTGTAAAAAAGAAATTGGTCAGGGCAGGATGCTGGTATAGGTGGGGAATGGGAGGGGAAAGTTACGCAGGTTTTCCATGACCAACCACACCACTTCTATATGAAAGTTCCAGAATCTTCTAGAATGTTCTGGAGAGTTCAAGGAATTTTTTTATTTGTATTCTTGGGGTGACTGCGGATTTGTGAAACCGTGAAGTACAATCCTGCAAGGGAGGGATGACTGTACTGAGGTTAAAAATGAGTAGAGCTATATGTCTACTCCGCTACAGGCTTTCGTGACACGGACACGGACATTACCTTTGCTCAGTTTGTACAGAACTATATATGTAAAGTTTGTCAGATATAACCTGAAAGTTAATAATAATAATAATAATAATAATAATCATCATCATCATTATGTTTGTAACTACTGACCTCAAAACAACATTTCATACATAAAGTAGAAAAGGTAAAGCTGTCCCTGTCAACACCACAAAAGACACCGAGTGACAGCAGACGTACAGCTCCACCCATTCTTAACCTTGGCACTATAAGGAGGGGAGCAGTAGACTTCATGCCCCAGCTGCTTTACCCCTAGGAAAAGAATTCCCATTACCCATTGAACATTTTGGAGAAGTGACAAATCTTATACCCCCACCAGTAATTGAACCCCGGATCAGGGAGGACTGTATAAACACATGCACTGTTCAGCAATGTAAACCAAGCTGCATTATCAAATGAAGTAAATGAGAAAATTATGTCAACACACTGCAATAAGAAACGAAGACAAAGCACCAAAGAGCATTCTGAGATGTCACACAGTAGGATGGACAACATGCAAAGATACCGGGAAAGATGCAGACAGACAGAAAGGCTTGACTACCAGACAACGCACGAGGTGGAAACACCTGAAGGTGAGGATGAGGAGGAAAAGAAAGACAGTAATTATGTGTCCAATGTGCAACATTCTCCTACTTCCCCATGTAAATTACCCACCCAACTTCATCAAAAAATGTTATGGAAAATGTGTGAATTATGCAATGAAATACGGGATTATACAACGCAGGCCTTTGCCAACCAGCTTTACACCTTGTAAACTTGAACTACGATTTATTCAACATGGCGCACACTTTCTCATCACGACATTACAGGTAAGCTGTCCCAACTTGACGATTCCTGCTATCGAATCCAACTTGCTTTCAAAGGTATCATTACGCTTAACATCCAAATTCATATCAAATGCAATATGGGCTATTAAGACGCAAGTCAAATTTCAGTGTCACAAAATTATTACTAATATCATGGGAAGTTCATGTGCATCAGATGGGCTGCTTACTGTTACAACAAAAACTGCTCGACATGAGTACGTCAGACATTCACTGCGTACAGATGGCCATTCATAAATAGCAGCTGTTGTTCCGTGTCATATGCAATGTGCATGGCAAACCATTAAAGGATATATTTCACAAACATTCCTTTCAAAGAGATACGGATATTCAAAGCGGATCTCAGATTGTCAGTTTCCAAACAATGCCCATAATTATGTTCAGACATGCACACCATAAGCTCTGAGTACAAGGGCTAACTGCCTGGAACCTCCCTTGTTCAGATCCAAACCAATTATACCCTCTGGCACTTGGAAGAGCAATTTGAATGATGCCTGTCCAGAGAGACCAACAAATAAGACATCATACAAACAGCTGTATGTTTTAATACATCAATCGTTTGCAATGATTTGCAATAAGCATTGTAAGATGAAACCTTTCATGCAAGTTTGTTTAGGCAACATGCATTCAAATTCAAGATCCTCCACTCATTTTAATTTCCAAGCTCATACGCCATAACTGCTGTCTCACATGGAGCTCACCTTCACTGCAGCGACACTTCACAACTGATGCATAATGACTGTGAGCAGGGACCGGGCCCTGGCTGCTCCTGCCCGAGTCACATATCGAGACATGCGGACAGTAGCTGATGAATGCTTGCATGCAAATAAGGGATAAGGATCAGTTATCACTTAAGGCCCAACAACTGTAGTTTGCAACACCTCTGATGTGCAATAGACACAACCCATTACAACTAAACCAATTAATAAGTGCAATATCAATGAGAATACAATTACTGGATTTGCAATTTGAAAACATACCCCACAGAGGAACTCCATGTTGTGAGACTCCTCACTCTGGCAACAGGTGCGAACGTTCTTCATCACATGGCACAGCTATTCCTTCAATGATGCCAAACTCCTGTCAACAAAGAATGATACCTATAAGAGCACTTTCAACTGTCACTCACATTACATTATCTTACGCACGGTGCCAGCAACATACAGCGAAAATAATGCAATTAAAACTCTCATGGGAGGAGAAATGATACGGTTCCTCTTTCAGTTCTTCACAAGACACTCCTGCAAAGCAATGTTCAACAGTCCTAAGCATTTTGTGTTTCTTGCCAGGCACTCCTACTTACAGTCTACTTCTACTTGGTGTGCCCTAAACTACACATTTTTCCCCAGCCAATCACATATTCCCATTGCCTGTTTCAAGTCATGGTTCCCTAACTACTCTCGCCAGAGTGGTTTACCATGCTGTTTACACGACGGCACATTCTGTTGCATGGTGAACTGCTACATGAAACTTTTACATATACCATCCATACAATAGCAGTATACTTACTAGCAATATCTTATTTTCACGTATTTTAAATAATGGTTTTTATGATTGTCATTTTATATCTGTACATTGGTTCTGACACTCCAATAACTGTATGATCTTTAAAATATTCATCCTTTGTATTTTACCTCCCTGAAGATGGCCACATGGGTAGCCAAAACATGTAGGAGGTTACTGCATACATAAACTACTTCAATATACTTGTGTGCATTTTGTTGGTATTACAATTATATGAATCCATAATGTTCTTATCAAATTTCATCAAAATCCATCTAGTAATTCTTGACCTCAAATACTCACACAAAAGGACATGACCCCCCATATATGTATGATTTTACATACCTCATGCAAACAGACAATAACTAAACACTATTCTTCATGGAGATAGTGGCAAGTGTGTTAAAGGCCTGTATACAGTTTCAATCCCACTCAGCTCATTCTTGAATTTGACCAATTTATGTTAACGATATAATACAACACAAACTCACTCCAACATGTTAACAACAACTTTACTTAAAAGGCATACACATTTTGAAGCACAGAAACATCTGGTCCACAACATATTCGTACATCTTCTCTAAACAAACAGCACACCTATAAATCATCAATTACCTAACCTAAAATGTTTTCACTCTGATGATTATTGTTCTCAATGATGACCATCCTTATGTGGCTTCAATTAGACAGGTTCCCTGTCAACATTCAGCCACTTCATCTGACATGTACGTATCACACTGTCTTGTCTACAGCATGTATTGTGCTTAACATGCTATCCCCCACTGTCCATTCTCTTTGTGCTGTTTAACCTACCCTCTGTGTGTATGTCTGTATGCCAGTTAGCTTATTGTCATGGTGTATCTATGCACCTGTAATGTACCTGTCTTCTGTCAAACTTTCTGACTTTTGCTACACCTATACAGATGGAGGGTAATCACACAAGACATGGACATTAGTCTCTACTTACCTAAAATACATAACCAAACTTTTACCAAAATTCTGATCAGTGTTCTATAGATGTGAGGTTATTACAGACAGGCTGCTGCTGCTGCTATATGTACTGCAATGTGTATACCCATAAATAAAGTTGTTCCTGCATTAAAGGTAGCTGGTGCTTTCTCATAATTGTGCGATAGGGTATGACAGGGCTCAAAAACACTTTTCTTTAACTTAAGAAGGATATAAATGGTCATTTTGCACTTTTATTATAAATTAAAATCTAACATGTCTAACAATTAAATACTGTATTGCAATTCTGACACAAAGTATGGCCACTTGAGTCAGTTTTCGAAGGAGTATGATGAGTCAAACACCCATACATGAACACAAACTCCCAGTGACAGGATATGTAGCTAGAATTGTGGTTCTGAAGCCCTGGGGGGGGGGGACCATTTCATCCAAGTTAAATGAGCTGATAGCGTGATGGTGTGGGAATGCATGGCAGCACCAGAGTGGGAAATCTTCATTTCACTGAAGGCATAATGAACAAACATATTTATGTAAACATTCTTAGAGATCATCTGAAAGCCAGTGCTAAAAAACTTGGGATTTTAGAAAATTTTGAATTTTATCATGACAATGACCCGAAACATTCTTCACATTTGGTAAGACAGTGGTGCTTCTACAATTGGCCAAAAATAAATAAAACTACACCTCAATTACCAGACTTAAATGTGACAGGCTAAAATGGAAACAGAAAACATTCAATTTACAATACAGAAGACACGAAAAAGGCTGTGAGAGAGGACTGGTAATGAATGTCCTGAATTAAACAAAAATTGGAAGATTCCATTCCAGATCGTCTAAAAGGTCACTACAGAGGATTACAAACACGGCATTAAAAGAATTCTGAGGTATGAGACATCCATATTTATTTACAATTAAAGGACTGTATCATGTTTACTGTGGGGAATTGAACGGTTTCATTTTTTATTGTGTCAGTGAATCTTTGGAATATGATTTCTTAGTGTAATAATTCAGTTGACAGGGCCTTTATAATTTAAATCCGGGAAAGACTAACTTGCTTCAAAATAATTTGCCCCAAAAAGCTTACAGTTTTATTTAAAAGGTGCACCATATCACTTTTGACTGTGGCCCAGTGTACGTATTATAGAACCTAACTGCAACGACTGAAGTACATATTTAAACTAGATAGGGAATTCTAATTTAAATAAAAATTTAAATCAGATCAAAAATCAAAGCATTCTAATGCGAGGGATGTAACCGTTCCACGCAAAACGGCAAGGAAGGAGACGGCCAAACTGGAAAGCGCAGGTCTCTCGGATTTTAAGATCTCAAATTTGAGAAATTTCAAGAGCGTGTTAAAAACAGAAAGAGTTGTGGGAAGCACACAGAAATGTTCTCCATGCGTTTGATTCCATAATTCATGTTAAGTTACTTTACCAAGCAACAATTTGTGTCGACACGCAATTACACAGCCATTACACCGACACGTAATCCAAAATATGTTACAGGCAAGTTATAATCTAATACATCAATACTGAAAGCACGAATTTAAGTTCACTGTTACCATCTGCGACATATCAAACAATAATTCTTTACCTGGATGCACAAAGGTAAAACGGAGTAACACCAACCACATACAACATCCGCCATTTTGCGCTTCGCACCTGACACCACAGATCAAAACGTCCATATTTTGCCGCCAGATTACACACAACCAATCCCCTTGTCACGGATTACTTGAACACAGCACGGCAACTTTACAGACCCAAAAAGTTCACTCTAAAACCTCCATGATCGCCCAGAGGAGGAGTAGAGGTATAGCTCAACTTTCTTTAACCTCTGCGCTACGTGGCAATGAGTGGTCAACGCCACGCACCGGCTGTTTTACCCCCGGGAAAGACAACTGATACCCATTGTACAGGAGGCTGGGCGGGCCACAAGATCCAGGTCGTAACAGTTGAGGAAAATCACGCCCTCACCGGGACTCGATCCCCGGATAGTCCAGCCTGTAGAGAGTCGCTATACCGACTGAGCTATCCCGGCCCCACTTTACACACACGTTGGGGCATAATATTAATTTACAGAAATAGGGCATCAGGATATGGAGTGGATTCATGTCAACACAGTAACAAAGTTCTTAAAGGCAGGGCATTTCTTTAAAAGATTGAAAAAAAAAAGGCATATCTGCCTAACACAAAACCTATTCATGAAGAATACCGTGACCACATAATAAAATATAACAACATATGCACATAACCGAAATTAAGCTTGCACCCTCCTACACATTTTGGTGAGTGAATCTCCAATCTTCAAGGAGATTTAAGTACAAAGGAATACACAGTACTAATAAATTAATCTCTTATGTACATATTAAAATGTTGAAATTAAAGAATGTATAAAACAACGGCCATAAAATACAATGTGGACACTGGTTATTACAATGTTGATATTTTTATAGTTTTTATAGTACGTGTAGTCATATGCATACAAACATCTACAATATGGCCTTCTGGGGAACATATTGTCAATTTCTGGCCATATTGCATTGCATCTTCCTCCCTACCAATGACATCTGCATTCCATGAAAGTAATATGGACATGCTAAAGAACTGGACAGCTGAAATGAATGCATCATTTACCTAAAGATGCCACACCACTAGCAGGAGAGAAATTAAAGTCTATCACAGCACATCACTGGACTGGGCCTCATTTAATTATGTTGTGTGAAAAGAGCAGAAATATTTAATGACAGGCATCTGCTGATACACAGACTGACCAAACTATCATCGGCCTGACACTGATTTAATCATCTCAGATCTAACATGTCTTCACAGTATGAGACACTGTGTGTGTGTGTGCACGCGCCTGCAGTCACCTCTGTAGACAACCTTTATCGCCATCTGGAGAATTGAAATAAGCACATACTCAGAACAAATACACCAAAATATCCCAAATAGTGGAAGGTTTTTATATGCTCACTCCTTACGTTTATAGGTCCTCTAGCAGAACTGCTACATATGAGTTACTTTGGTAAAACACAATACTGTTGAGAAACGGGCAGACAGATAATGTATTTCCAAAATCATTCTCTCTCTAAATAATTCATCATGCACCTAAAAGGATCTGGCCACAATTTCTACAATGGAGTCCAATTCAAAAACTGCTTGTTGTATCCCGAGTGTGATGGCCAAAATCAGATACACCAGTGTTGACCCTGCAGTTGGTTATTGAGGGATCTAGGTTTGAAGCTCATTTTGGACACCTAAGAATTTATATTCATGACACCAATCAAAACTCTTGAAGGGTAGAATAGCTGGTTTATTGTGAGTTTATTTGGTTGAAATAAACAAGAAAAGTAACAAATGAAGTGCACTATGGGTGATAAATGAAATAATACACTATTAAATAATTAAAATTTAAACTCTTTGCGAGACATTTATTACAAAAAAAATTTGAAGTGAAATTACACAGAGATTCCTGCAGCAACTGATGACCAGAATGTTCCCCAGAGGCTTTCAAACCTCCTGCTTATATAGCATAAAAATCTTGGGGCAAATTATGTCATGGCGCATTGTCAAGACCCCAAGCATTACCAAACATGGGCAGAGGCTAGTCAGCTTGAATGCGTGGCTTGCTGTGTCAACAGCAGGATGCATAATTCATATAATCCTTAGGGGCGAGTTCAAAACAAAGTGCATACATGACAGAAGCCTCCTTAAGAAGCAGATATGGGTGTATGTGTCATACTTCCTGTGACTTGAGACAAAGCAACTGACATAGCACAACATTAAAAGTCGCATGGCGTAATTAAAAGCGCTGGACGCGGCATGCTGTGTTGTAATAACTACTATAAAACTTCCACATTTTGCAGTCCCAGAGGTAAAAATACCAACTATCATCATAATTTGTCATAGTTTATGGTCCTGTGGTAGCTCAATCAGAAGGAGGACTGGATGAGGCTTCAGTGCCTAAAGTTTGATTCCCTGATTGTGACCTTCAGATCCACGAAGCCTCCTGTTCATTAGGTAGCAGAAGTTGCTGCAACTGTATTATTTCCTTCTTTTTATACCCTTGGGATCAGCCTTATGATGGCTACAAAACAGTGGCCAAAACGTGTACCTGATCTGTTAAATAGTAAAGTTGTGTTTTGACTGAGAAACCTGCATTTTTAGTTCGTTGTAAACACAACAGGAATGAATCACATTAACATTATTATACCAATGACTGTTGTTGGTACAGCCATCTATTGTAAATGATTTAAAAAAATCTGTTGCCCGTAGTTTCTCGCTCTTCAATCTGTAGATGACATGGAACAGATTTTCTCTTAAGAAACGAACTGTCGCCTTGCTGCCCAAAAATATTCCTCGCCTTGTGTGAAACCAAAAGGTTCAAAGAATCCCAGTGCTGGTCCATATCCTCTGCCATATACCTGTATTTCAGAAACCTCTCTCCATATACTGTTTGATTTGTTCTTCATGAGTTAATACTGACACTACAATATCAGCACGAAGGGTGGAAAAAAATGTAGAAAAAAACCTGTACCACAATAATTTCTGTATGTGTTAATTATCCACACAGAAAATATTCCCCTTCCTTTCGCAGTTCAGCTCTACACCATTAATACTTCACTGTAATGAAGTGCACCTATGTTAAATATTCATGCCATGTACCACTTCTCAGGCCTGTACAATGTTTAGAACCACCATTTGATTTGCAACACTGTTTGGAGCTGTTACCCTATACCAAACCTACATGCTGGAGGTAAGCCAACATTTAGATGACCCACCACTGGTTTTTCACTGCATTCACAAAGTTACAGAACAAGACAAAACACTTATGTTCAAAGAATGGATGACACCAGGGAACTAACTGTAGAATGAGACTGGGAAAAAATGCTTATGCTAGTCTAGAAGGAGATGATGATGAAACTGTAAGAGGCACAGGGAAGATGATGATGACAATTCTCATGAAATAAACACTTAAAATTTTTATTTGAAGAATATTATGGAGAACAAATATGGCCAAAAAGGCATAATCTTACAGATAACGGCACTTCGTACAAACTGCCACAATGGAGATTGGCACAGGAGTTTTCCTTACAGGAATTTCAACAGTGAAAATTTCAACACCATACACCTTTCCTTGAAGAGAACAAAAAATTGTTCAGCTTGTGTAGTTCTTTTTTGTTCAATTTCTCAGTTCACAAGTCATATAAAAAAATGTTCTTCTGTCCCGAAATGTGAGGATTAAAAACTCTGTTTAATGAATTCACACATGTTTACAGCTCTGTCCCAAGCCATGACACCACTTCTAATGTCACTTTGCTCCCTGTCTGTTTCAACATTGCTACTGCTGTTGAATGTTTTACATTCTCCAAACTGTGTCCATCCACCGCCAGTAGTCTGTCTCCACACCTGATATAAAACAAACACAATTAGTATCAATTTATACAGCATTCCATGATTTTAATGCATTTCATTAACTTAGTTTTGTTGTTCTTCATGTCACATATAGGGGTTGAGATAGCATAATTGGTACAGTGACTCACTATCGGCTGGACAGTCTGGGATTCAAACCCTGGTGAAGGCAAGAGATTTTCTTCTCTCCATAACCGTCCTGATCGGCCCTGGGGCTCCCCAGTCTCCACCACAATGGGTACCAGGGCTCTTTCCTTAAAGTGACCATGGTGTGGCACTGACCATCCACCCCCATCTACTCATAGCACCAAGATTAAGAATAAGTAGAGTTATACCTCTACTCCCCCTTTGTGCGTTCAGGGCATGTTATGGGATGGCCTTTATGTCACATACAGTTTGTATCCCTACAAAATTATGTTTGCCTACTTTTGTGGCCAAATTCTCCAGTTTCCAAATTTGTCAAGTAACTGAAACTTTTCTTTTATTGTCAATATAATTTTATGTTAAGACATTTAAATTGAGTTCCAGAAGTGTTAATTATCACTTTTGCTTAACAGACACGCAGTATAATGTAACGGAATTGACTGAAAGATATTGAATTGTTTGGAATGAAAGAGATAAATGAACACAAGAAGCCATCTGAAACTATAAAAGCATTTCTGTGATGGATGTCTGCGGCATTGCACACATATGCATCATTTGCAGTTGTAATACAGTGTGTACAGAACACACAGTGTATCCCAGACACCAAGACATGCAGCCAGTAATGAAGTCTTTGACCATGTTACACCTGTACAACAGCAATCAGCAGTCACGTGGCTAGACAGCACACAGCATAAAACACCGCTCATAAAATTTGGCCAACAATGAACAGCCTAAATACAAAATTTCAAATTCTACACACCCAATATGTGTTTTTAGACTATTCTTCTGCATGGACATGAAAGGAAAAACACTTAACTATAGTACAAAGATTTCCATCTCCAAAAAAAAAAAAACAACAACAGGTAAGAGATTTATATGCTAGTGAAAAGCTTACAGGCTCTCTGGACATGCAATGATAAAAATGTTCCAAAGCAATGGGATCACTTTCAAGACACAAAACTGAAGGATTAACAAGATATTACACATTTTATACGAATATAACTGATGAAGATGAAATGGTTTGGACAACTTCATCAAAGAGAAAATATAAAGAACCTTGCAATAGTGGAGTACAGTATACAAAATAGAACTAGACATGTGTGATGGAATACTGGTATATCATCCTTTCCAGAGAAAGTCAGTAAGTAGTCAAAAGCAATTTTCTTTCCCTTCTCATATCTTGAAGTGATCTTAAATAAGACAAAGAAACAAATTTCATGAAACTTTCCGATGAGACAGTTCCAGATCATTTGCTTGATGACATAAGATTTAAGAACTTGCACATCAGAACTCAGAACACAATCATCATTCACAGACCTGACATTTACATTAACAAATACATACCCACACATTTGTTTTGTTAACCTGTGGCAGCTGGTTAACACATTAATAACAATACCTGAGCTTGCCATGCTTAGCCGCTGGCGAGTCTTGCACAACAAATAGGATGTGAATGGCTTCTGGTCCTCGGACTGGATCCTCCCCACCCACAATGCTGAAACCAAGACTTGCCCCAGGGCTCCGATGCAAAATCACTGTCTTGGAAACTGAAGGCACCTGCAGGACAATCACTTTAATTCTAATACAATTATTAAACAAAAAGAAAGCATAACATAAAATTACAAAGAGAAAAACTGGAACAGCTAGGAAGATTTACACATGAATAACAATTAAAACAACAAAACAGATCTTAACAGAAAATAAACAGAAAGATACAGCTCAGGTATTAATGTTATTACTAAACTGCATAAACTTTAAGTCCATAATTAAATTCCAGCTTCATAAACTCTGAAAAGTGGATTTAAAATATAGCACGTAAGGGTTGCTGGCATTGTAAAAGTTCGCATACGTTCTTAAAAGTCCGCATTTAAACCCCGATGAGTTGAACTGGACAAACCTGATTTCATTGTGGTCAACAAGAATTGATATCATTACTGCTGAAGAGGTAATGCTTACCTTGGTAGTTTCTGCCAATACAGCCATGAAGGAATAAAGTTGTAAGAGCCAAGAGATGTTTCTGGCCCCTCCAGAACCCCCAGTGACACCTGGGTATTCTCAACAGTAGCTTTCAGCAATGCAACAGCCTGTGTGTGTGTTAGGCCAGTCAAGCTGGTTCCATTCACATTCAGCAAAATGTCACCTTTCTGTAAGCACACCATCAAGTTCACCATTTTTACTGACCCTTCTAAATGTGACAAGAAACCTGAAAATATTCTGTTCCTTAGCTGCTGAATAAAGAAGACTGTGATGGACGTGTGTTCATTCTTTGTTGGAACTGCATATGTTTGTTGCCCTAAAAATTTAAAATAAAGATTTATGGGACTTTAAAAAATATACAGTATTTATTTCCAACTAACTGCACATCTGCTGATCCCATTGGCCACACGGTCTAACACGTGGGTCTGCGACTGCTTGCTTGCTGGGATTGCGGATTCACATCCCGGCGGGGCACGGATGTCTGTCTCGTCTGACTGCTGTGTGTTGTCAGGTAGAGGTCTCTGTGTCGGGCCGATCACTCGTCCAGAGGAGTCCTACTTAGTGTGGTGTGTCTAACTGAGTGTGATCGAAGAATCTGAGGGAGGAGGCCTTGGCCCACTAGGGGCTGTTGTGCCATGGCAGGAAAAAATTGCATATCTGTTGGTTAACATGTACTGGTATATTATTAATTCTCCAACAGGTTACAGCTAATAATAATAGCCATCCTCAGGGAGATTGTTGACACAAAGGAGCATTTACTGCTAAAGCATATCATTGTCAACTGTACTTCATAAGTGATACATTGTAAAAGTGAAAAGTTCAGTTATCAATATTTGATATTAAACAAATACTAAAATTAGGTTAAAATAGTACAATATTTGTACAGTTTCTGTTTATGTTTCTCTGCATCCCAATGTACACTATCAAATTATGGGACCTTGTCCCACCCATATGTATTACTTTGCTGTACTGTACTGTATATGTATACATTTTTAAAGAGCTTATAATTTCCTACACACATACTTGAAGCTGGAAGACACTGGTTGTCATAATTTTCAAAGCTATGTTAAATACATCACACATGAATCTGAATTCCTCACAGCAACGAATAATCCTTTACCAAATAAAAATAATTATGTTCAACTACTGTGAAGTGTTTCAGATAGTACAGAAAATAGCTTTAATGCCAGGGTGGTAATTTGAGGACAACCCTTTCAGGTACAATCCTGAATATGTTCATGCCTGTCTAGCATGTTAGTTGTCAGCATGTCATGTTGTGTTTTTCTTCACACCAACACTGAACACAATCACGTAATTTGTTCTCTAAATGTCTGAATTAAATTGGTGAAAGCATTTTCCAAGTAAACTTGAAATAATAACAAGAAAATTAATAACACCTAAAATATTAACAAGAAGGGGTGGTCTGAAGGGTATGTCAGTGGTTAAGAAATGTGTGGGTGGATATGATAAACAGACCTCCTCTTTTGGTAATCATAAGGTGAGGGATGAAAGCACTTTAAAGTACGTGAAACATAGGTGTAAGCTGCATGATGCGAAAAGATTAACTGGCTTGTTATGCAATGTAAAACTGGACAATGGAAAAATGTATTGAAAAGACAACAGTGCAGGAAGATATTACCAGAACAGTGACCTACAGAAACATCTACCACAAATGGAATGATCAGATGTTTTTGTAGGGTATAAACATTTTGATCTATATTAGCCTCTCCAGAGCATCAACTGCTGTACAAAGAAATGAGCTGTGCAATGACTTACTAATATTTGTTGTGTCCTTCCAACACAGCCCTGTGGATGAATGTTTGCAATGTAAATAGGGATGTCTCCTTCATTACTTCCCAGCCCACCTCCAATCCGCATGCCCAGACTTTCATTAGGCTCCTGAAACATTGTAATTTCATTACCTCCAGATCAAGAGTGCTGTAGTTACAAATACATTTTTTTCAGATTCAGATCTTCTGGCATGTTACACCATAACAGATGGGAACTGTCTGTCAAAAGGCATTCTACAGCATGATGAATTGGACACAGGAGTCCATCAAGTCATAAATGACTGAAGTGGCTTCAGAACTGAATAAGAGTACAACCCTTCAAGTCTCGTGTTCTGTTCTTAGTAGAAAACCGAAACTGATAGCTTATGACACCTACTGCCACACTTCAGACTTCTGCGTGCATGAGTGCATGCATGTGCATGTAAATTTGGTATATACAAAACCTCCTTGTTCTTGTGTGAGTTTGTGTGTCTCACATAAGGAAACAGGTATTTTACCATTGCTGAAAATATTGTTAATATTCAGTTACTTCAGCAGAAAACTGGCTTTCAAGACAGATGCAAAAAGTGAAGAATCTGTCATATTTGTGTTTCCTATTGAGTGACGGTTTGGACAGTGATGTCACCAACAAAAATGAAGACTATGACGAGTAAGTACAGTTATGGAAATGAAAACTAAGAATTGTTTGCATCAAGCAAACCATCTGGTTCTGAAGATGACACAACTTGATCAGTTACAAAGAAATATATGGTCTCACCAAAATTAAAAAGTGAAAGTTTAAGCTAAGTTACTTTAAGTAATCAGTTTCCCAAAATTTGTAACCCACAAACTCATTTCTTAAAGACAAAAGCAGAACTACACATTTTTCAAGTATTTATCACTGCAGATCTAATAAGATTTTCATGATGTAAACTTGTATAGTAGACAAAATATAAGAATAGAAGTAGGCTTTAGCAGTCACTACCATGCTGTGCCAATGGATGAATTCAATTTATCACCAATGGAAACAAACTAAAAGAATTTAATTTAGTACCTTATTAATTGTTACACATTTTTGTTGCAACTGCATACTGTCGATCAGCAGATTCCTCTTAATGTTGACAGCCAGATCTTCAACAGCCACTTCTTTACAAGATTTTCTTACGATAGGCAGGGGCACATTTCTTGTGCAAGGTGGTGACGGCAACCGATGATACGGTTTCGCTTCTACATTTTGCAAGGAATCACAAGAATGACTGTGACTTCGCTCATAGCACATGGATTTTGTAACATTGTTTAAGTTCTTGACTGGAGAGATATGCTGTTGTGTTGCTAGCCATGTCTGTGATGGTGCTAGTGACGAATGTAATGCTGGATCAACATTGGCATTTTTGATTGATTCTGACTGTTGTGTTTGCACAGGTGCACAAACAGGTTCTACTGATGGTTGCACATTGCTTCCAAGGGCTTCTGGGCAGATTTTGTTCTTCCGTGACATACTGGAAGCGCAAGATCAGCTGTATTTTGTGAGTGGCGGTTCAGCCTCTTCCGAGCAACCACCAAAGTGACTTTCTCATGGCTCTAAATAAGTAAAAGTAAAAGAAATGTACTTATTAGTGATCAAATTGGTTTGATTTCAACACTTAAAACTGTCATGTTTAAACATAAATATCCGAGTTTGTATGTTAAAAGACATAGATGAAGAGTTTCATAGAAATCTCTTGGGAAGGTGCAATATTTAGATCAGTAACATGACTAGTTAGTAGTAGCTTGGTACCTGACAGAGGTAGTTGATGTTTGATGTTCATATGCCTTTACCTGCATATAAAAAATGGCCAAAACATGAAGATCTACTGGGTGCCAAGATTAAGAATGTCTGTTTTTGTCCCTTGAATATCTTGATGACATGGTCTATACACACACAGAGAGCTAAAGGAAACTTTAACATTTATCCACTAATTAGCCAACAATTCCTATACCCACCCTAATTTAACAATCAAAGATTTCTGTAGTAGAAAATAATGGCTTAACATTAACATCAAAACCCACTGACAGAATGATCCTGAGCTAGTTCCATCCACTTCACATTCTCAGAATCTATCTCCATAACATTCACTTCAACATTATCCTTCACTTACTTCTCAGTCGTCAAAGAGGCTGCTTTCCAAAATGTTTTCCCACTAAAATTCTGTATGCATTTCCTGTCTACCTCATCCAAATTACATGTCTAGAATATAGCAATCACCCTATTACACTTTCCTACCAACAACAGGTGACCCATACATATCACACATTTTCTCTTTATGTAACACCCTAAGTTGTCCATTTAGTACTGCATTCGTCTTAATCCAGTTCTTTTTATAGACACTTTGTTTTCTAATACTTGTATTGTGTTATATTTCCTCTTGTGAACATTATACTCAACTTTTGGGTTCCACAAAATGCAGAAAATATCTTGACTAGATGAGGAACTATTAGCTTCTTAAAAGGGACCCAGTTCCATGTGATTAGTTAGTTAATTAGTTGGTCCGTTAGTTATTAATGTGTAAGTTCATCTGGTCCCACTATACAGATGAAAGTCTCTAAGATGAAGAAACATTTCACCCCCAAATGATTATCGACAACTCATAATTCCTAAATCATAAGTATAAAATATATGGTTTTGTTGAAAAGGAAACACAATCTCTAAGGTTACTTTAAGTACAGCAACACCACATCTAATACTGACATGCTCACTAAATGCAGAATACCTGAATGAGTTTTGAAGCCTGGTCCAACCTGCAACTGGCCACATCCTCCCCATTAACAGACAGAATACGGTCATACGGTTCTAGCTGACTGCTCAATGCCGCAGGACTTCCTGGAATTATCTCCAGAATGAAGATTCCTTGCTCCATCCACCAGCCACTCAATCGGACACCAAGTTGCTGGTTGGTCTGTCGTTCCAACGTCACCGTGTGGATCTCTGTACAGCACAGGAGACATTGCTTTAAGTCATACATTCCATTCATGAAGCAAGTGTACTGTCCTTTCCTCGCCCTTGGTCAATGGCACCTTTCAGAGCTTTCAGTTTTATTCCTACAATACTACCCTTCCATGATGTTGAAAGAAACATCATGGAAGGTAGAGTGTTGGGGAAGGAAAGTAGAGGACGACCGAGGCTCTCTTACATCAAGAATCTGATGAAAGAACTCTTTTGCAACTCCTACGCCGAAATGAAGAGACTGGCACAAGACAGACATCTATGGTTGCAGTGACAAGGCTTAGCCTTTAGAGAATGATGATGATGGTACTACCCTACCCTCTTGTTGCTCTATACTCCTTCCACCACAACTTTCCCTTCTGTTTGACAGTCATTTCTTTCTCTTTTATTGCAGTTTGTTTATTCTACTGAACTCCTCTCTACTCCTTCATTTTCTCTTAAAAATTTTTAAGTTTTTTTCATTTTATTTCACTTGTATTTTAGTTTATATAATGTCTCTGTCGTTGCTTCACTTCTGTACACTTTTATTCTATTTTTTTTATTTTTATCTTCTCACTGCTCTGCCAGGCACCCTTTTTTACTCCTTAATTTACGTTTGAAGCAGATTTCGTTTTATTTTAATAGTTTATTTTTGTTTTACTCAATTTTAATATACAGCATCCCTTTATTTTTTTCACTCTTTATATCTTACCCGTTTTCTTTATTCCTACCTACAACTACGTAATAACATAATACACCCAGCCCTTGTTTTACGCCCTAGTTGCATTCCTAATAGGAGGGCGTAAATAAAAAAGGCGTAAATAAATATATTCCCATAAGAAAAAAATTAAGTAAATGCAAATAAACAAGACAAAGGGCGTTAAACCTAAAATGAGAGAGCGCAAATTAAGAAGTGGTGTAAATTGGCAAGGGGCGTTTCAGCAAAAAAGGCGTAAAACAGAGGCTGCGTGTACATGAAGTGTATCAGTTAATACCTTCTATATAGTGGACTGATGAGCGGGTGTTGTAAGATTCTATTCTTTCACGATACACTCCAAGACGCAGAACTGGACTCAATTTTCTTAAGGCTTGGCATGTCTGAAAAATTAAAGCAGTGCAACTTACAGTACGTAAATGAAATCAAGTAAGGTTTTGTGGACTGAAAGAACAAGAACGCAAACAGCACACCCTGTGACGCAGTGCACAAAATAATTTTCGCATGCCCGCCACTTTTTTATACTCTACTGAAGAATTCCTTCAACAAAACCCGCACAGGCCTACTTATCCAAAATTTATTAACCATACATCATTTGGTGATCGTAAATTAGGTTGCGTTAGTGTCATTCACACCTCATAAATATGCACATCTACCATGCTGTTATTACTGAGAGTATTAAAATTAAAAAAAAAAAAACGTTAGTGCAGCTTGCGACTGTATAACATTCATACCACGTTTCGTGAAAATCGGTCATCTGATTAAAGACGTTCAAATTGAGGACAGGCAGCCGTCACTAACAATCGGTATTGTTAGTGTTACCACATTTGTTTTAGACAGGGAGACACTCCAGTTCTCATATGAGAAGGAATATGGGAACCAAAACCAGGACAGTTTCCTGTCAATCTACACACTTTAGTTACGTATCTTAGACATACGTCACTGTTGCACTGCACGTAATTTACACAGACTACATTAACTACACAAAATGCAATGGCAGTGACATGGAACTCCACCAAGATTGTAACTGTATCAGATCTTGCTTATCGTGCAAGACACTGTCGGTACAAATGAAGCACCATGCCATTAACCCTTATCGGTCCAGTGTCGAGTTAAACTCGACAGCGCATTCCGCTGTACCAGGTCCAATGTCGAGTTAAACTCGACAGCGCATTCCGCTGTACCAGGTCCAATGTCGAGTTAAACTCGACAGCGCATTCCGCTGTATCAGGTCCAATGTCGAGTTAAACTCGACAGCGCATTCCGCTGTACCAGGTCCAATGTCGAGTTAAACTCGACAGCGCATTCCGCTGTACCAGGTCCAATGTCGAGTTAAAATCGGACACATTATTTTACAGCGTTTTATGTTGGGTTTTCCCCACGTTCTTGTTATCTAGTGGTTGATTTTGAACTTTGAAGATTACAGAGTTTTTTAAAAAAATTAATTTGGACCAGGCTGTTGGAATTAACAATAATAATTTGTACCGCAAAGGGTTAAGGCGTATGGCTGAGTGGAGTTACAGCTGCAAGGTGTCTTTAACGGCGCCACTACGGGGATATATCTGGTCAGCTGGACGCCGCTTTACCCAGCAGGAAAGAGCCAGGGGTAACCACAGAACACAAGCTGATTGGGACTCCTCTGTTACTTTGTGTGTAACATATGTGGACTGAGACTCACCTGGTGGTGTGAAGCAGTTGTCATATCAATGCCATTGATTTCTATGAGCTGATCCCCAGGCTTGAGGCGACCATCTTGAGATACCAGACCCTCTGCAAACACTTCTTGCACGACGACGCAACGCTGAAACAAATTCATGTCTGATTCATCACAAAAGAAAATAGTCGGTCAAACAAAAGTGCGTGTAAGAAAGCAGAGTACTTGTACAAATTACTACTGCTGATCTAATGCGTGTTTTATAGTATTGCCTTATAACGGGACTTGTGTCGCTCCTGGTTCGCTCTCGGAGAGAGTAAATGCCTGTGTGGTTGTGCCCAGTTCCTGAGTACGGATACTGGGATAAATATTTTCAAACAGGCCTTCATCAATTTATGCTACAGTGTTTACCAATCCACAATAAACAACGGCCCTTAGTCAAAATTACAAGCCTATAACCATTTCGGTTGAAAATACGTTAAATAAACCACGAGCCAGTCAATCCGTTCACAGTTACTTAAAATTAAGAGGATTATGGCGAAGTACAGTCGAACCCGGTTATAACGACAACGGTTTATACGACACCTTGCCTATAACGTCAGATGTTCTGTGGTACCAATTAATTCCTCGTTGTTAACCATAACATTATACTCCTCGGTTATAACAACACTCGTTTATAACGACACAAAATATTCAGTCCGTGTCATGACGTTATAACCGAGTTCGACTGCACTTTTCATTTTCCAATCGTTAATTTATTTGACGATGTAGTACCAAAACGAACCCATAGTGCAGGGGTGACCAAAATGTTCCTCGCGCACGTCACGTGTGCGGCTCGCGCAAGATGCCCATAAAAATGACAGAAAGCGCTGGCTGCGTTCTGTCAGGCAGTGAGCAGTGTTGCTACCGTACGGTTTGACTTGTTATATACAGACATGGCTCTTGACTAAAATAGAATAGATAATGGGTTCGAGCCCTTTCGGTCCCGATGCACGTAGGCCTTTGACAGGCCCTTTGTGCTCCTTAAGCTGAAATCCAAGTCATGGTAGCCCTGTCCCTTTAATAAAGTTCCAGATTGTCCCCAGACTTAGATTGGCTCTTGCCTAAGTTGCGTTATAAAGTGCTGCTCCCGAAAGTCGTCTGGCTGGCCACCGCTGGTGTTGCAAAACGTAAGTTTCTCGATGATCAAGCTACGTCAGATATCTCACGTCCAAATGTTCTCCTCAGCATTCTCTTTGTGTCATAGTCACAGGAAACGACAGGTGAATTTGTAAGGTTTGCTTGTGATTCTTTCACTCACTGTGGGGTTTGTGTATCTTACATTATCAAATGCGAACGTCTTAGACGACATTTGCTGTTGTGTGACACAAGGATGATCATGCACCACTTTACATTTCTGGAGCCAGATCCACAACACAACACAAACCCAAATATATCTGTCCTGACATTTCCAGTATTTGTCCACACACACACTGTCAGGAACACAGAGGGTGTTTATTACATGACACTACGTAAGCCCGGCGTAATCTCTGAAGTAGCCCAGCCCTGCTCGCTTTTACAAGTACGTTCGCAGCGTCACAGTTTGAAAACCCCCATGCAATAAACCAGGTTCTGAATTGGTTAGCCCCACACAGCACAATGGTAGCTATATGTACCACCTGACAACCCCAAAAATTCTGTATTTTCTCACACAGTGTATCTGTGTGTCTTGTACGATTTTCAGCATAAAAAGTAACGATTGCCCCAAACAGCATTAACCGGTCAGTTCCTACAAGAGATGAAATGTGTTTTCTGTGCGGTAAAAACCGAGTATTTAGTTATTATTGAGATAAACTTCAGGCTTCGAAGGTGTAATAAAGGGGGGAGGATATGGAAAGTTATTTTTTTTTCAAGTTGCCTGCCAGTAACCCAAACTGCAACTAACAACTTTAAGATAAAGTACACTTTGTATTAAATTTATTAATTATGTCATCATAACGTCATAAGCGTCACAAACTTTCGTCGTATTTCTTGTATCCCCCCCCCCCCCGCAGCTTTGTTTTCAAAAGCACTCCACCACTGTCCTCGTTGGTCCGGCATTAAACCTCGCCCAACAGCGCGGAAAGCCTTCATGAAATTAATTACCCTCATCACACCGCTTTCTGTTTTCAAAATATTTAATTTGTTAAGACTCTGCAAAGCACGTCACTAATTACATCGATCCCCATGGTAAAGTTACTTGTGCGAAGGAAAAGAGGAAATACACGTAACAATAAAGACAGAGTAACCTGATCACTAGCAGGGCACAGAAGGGCGTCTGTTTGTCTGTCTCCATCATCTCGTGTGTTTGGAGTGCACGCTTAGTTGGGGGGGACACTTAAATCGTAAATGTCTGAGAAGGGTACTTAGGGTATGTACTGGGTTAAAGTACAATATTGGACGGTCAAGTAATGGCCTTCTCTAACCATTCGAATTCCACAACACGCATAAATTTCCCGGACATCTGAAGAGCTATCAATTGCTCTAGAAGCCTTCAAAGCCCAGTGGTTACTATATGCACCACAAGGTTTAACACTAAACAAATCTGCGTTCTGCCAACACAGTGCATTTATGTTGTTTCTATGGATCTAAGAACAGCGATCATTTCCCTATACAGAACTAAATAGCTGGATTTTATAATCCAAGTGTTTACTGCGCGGTACGAGCTAAATCTTTAAATATAATTTAGGTTGATTTGCCCGGGCTCAATCCCAGGTCAGCCGATGTGAGATTTGTGGTGGACAGAGTGGCACTGGGACAGTTTTTTCTCCGAGTACTTCGGTTTTTTTTTTCCTGTCAGTATCATTCCACCAATGATCCATACTCATCTTCATCTACGTGTTGTTCTTGCCATAAAGACAAATGGACGAAAGCTGGAAACCTTCCAAAAAGCTATTTTCTTTGGAAATCAGGGAGCACTGGATAGAAAAGTACTTTCAAGTTTAGTCTTTAAAGGGTTAAGAGACTGGCTTTGAAGACAAATGACAGTTCTAGTGGCAATCGTGACCAACGTGCGCCGTTAAACGATACCCGACTGTTACAGTGCCCACCGTCCATTACCAAATGGGCATTCATCTTGACAGTAAGCTCCCTTAGCCCAGTTCTTCCTTGACTCTATTTGTCCAACATCTGTGTCGTCATCCTCACCTCACGTTGCTGTCGAGTGCGTATTCACTGACGTCAGAAGCTTCCGCTTCTCATCCGGCCAGGAAACCGGCTACCAGACTGAGGTTTTCGTGACTTTTCCTATGAAAATTTCCGGGGAAATACCCGAAACCAGGCCTCAGCAGCTTCCTTCCTCATCATTTCCAATTCAATTTTCACGAATCACTGCATCACTGCATCACTGCACGCTACGCAACGTGACAAGCTGACAGCGCCGTTAAGTAATATAAATTAATACTTCGGTATCAATGTTAATATACATTCGAACCCGGTTATAACGACATCGGTTTATACGACACCTCGTTTATATCGTCAGATATTCTGTGGTACCAATTAATTCCTAACTGTCAATAGTAACATTATACTCCTTGGTTATAACGACACTCGTTTATAACGACACAAAATATCCAGTCCCCTTTATGACGTTATAACCGAGTTCGACTGTAATATGAACAAAATATCATTCTCGCATCTGTGCCTAGACCTCTCTGTTCCTACCAACTTTTGCAGCCACATACAGTACCTTGCTGTGTTCTATATATCAAGCCGTAAACAAACCCTTTCTAATTGTTACGTAATATTTCCCGGTATCCTTACTTAAACCTTATTCTGCCGCAGAGTCTAAGCTCATGAAGTTAGGCATAATGCCCTGTATACAAACTCCGTATACAAACACACTTGTCTAGCGCATGAAGTTGTAAGCTAAGTTCGGAAAAGTTCTGTGACCGAAGGCTTGTACAGAATGCCCCAAAATTCAGTTAACTGAAAACATTCTCCTGTATTAAAGGTAATGTTCAGGTTTGAACTAACACTGACATGAGTCAGCTGCACGCGTCGTCATTGTTGTTGTTGTTGTTGTTGTCGTCGTCGTTGTTGTTGTTGTTGTTGTTGTCGTCGTCGTTGTTGTTGTTGTGAACTGAACACGGATAATCTGATTTAAAACCATTTTTGTAAATTCGGTACGTAATAAAGACATTTACAACGTATTTCAGCTTACATTTCACAAACCAGTGAACTCAGGGGTGCACAAACCCCGGGCGCCAGGTCGCCGTGACGACTAAAGTCCTCAGTAAGGAACTTGCTTCACGCTCCCCTTCTGTCGCCTAGAATTTTTAAGGTGGCTGCTAGATATTTGGGACGTTTCTGCAAGTACGGGTTACCTAAATTTTGGGCCAGTCAGTACATCTGCAGGGGACAGTAAGTTCTTCACGCAACTTGATCTTCTAAAAGAACGATTTAGCTCGCGTTTAAGACCCACTGCAAGTTCTAAAGAAAAGGCAAGGGTTGGAAATGGAATTTCTCCTTCCATCTGCAAACGTGAGTCTACAGTCAGGACCAAAATTTCAGTATCAAGATGAAGGACTTTGTCCTTAATTGTCTTGACAAGCCGTTACTGGGAAGTTCACGCTCCCAAACAGTTCTCACCCCATCAGGGCGCTGCCATCCAATTTCTCCGAGGTACAGTTAATTCAGTCGCAGGTTTGAGATAAGCTGTGTGCGATACGCAATAGAGGTAAAGCTTCTTAATGTAGTTTCATGGAAATAGAGGACTGATGTTTAGCTACAGGGTACACTAAACCGATACAGCCTCATTCTTCCACTTCCTTCCACCCCCTCCCTAAAAGCGATGGCCTGTTCTAATTATTATTATTATTATTATTATTATTATTAGTATTATTATTATTATTTACTGCAATTGGGTTTTCACCCGGTGGCAGTGGTCCTTACACTAGTACACACAATACAAATGTTTTCACCCGGTGGCAGTAGTCCTTACACTAGTACACACAATACAAATGTTTTCACCCGGTGGCAGTAGTCCTTACACTAGTACACACAATACAAATGTTTTCACCCGGTGGCAGTAGTCCTTACACTAGTACACACAATACAAATGTTTTCACCCGGTGGCAGTAGTCCTTACACTAGTACACACAATACAAATGTTTTCACCCGGTGGCAGTAGTCCTTACACTAGTACACACAATACAAATGTTTTCACCCGGTGGCAGTAGTCCTTACACTAGTACACACAATACAAATGTTTTCACCCGGTGGCAGTAGTCCTTACACTAGTACACACAATACAAATGTTTTCACCCGGTGGCAGTAGTCCTTACACTAGTACACACAATACAAATGTTTTCACCCGGTGGCAGTAGTCCTTACACTAGTAATGTACACTAATGTATTCGTTACTGTTAAGTTCTGAAGCCGGTAAGTAACGTTACTTACTAATTGATGTAGAATCTAATTTATTCTTTGTCCTATAAGATAAGCGTAAAGCATTTAACTTGTAACGACAGAGTAAAGGTAAAGGTCACCTCCATGACATACCCAGGCAGGCGAGGAGAAGAGACGGAGGTATAGATTCAACCCATTCGCAACATTGGCGCTAGAAAGAGGTGGGTGATTAGCATTACGCATCGGCCGCTTTATTCCCAGAAAAAAAAAACCGGTACCCGTTGTACAGGAGGCTGGGCGGGCCTCGGGGCCAGTGTGGACGGGCACGGAAAACCTCGCCGCCAACAGGATTCGATCCCCGGACCGTCCAGCCCGTAGCAAGTCGCTATACCGACTACGCTATCCCGGCCGCCCATAAAGAGAGAATACCTGCTTCAAATATTTGTTAGAGCTTCCTGTCCCGATAGCGTTATCATCCAGCACATCGTGACACACCTACACATGTCTGCAGCGGCTACGATAGATTGAGCCTTAACTGCAGCGCAGAGTTGCCCGGTCGAGCCAAATGCAATTCCTCCACCTCTGTGAAAGGATCGTAGATACGAGATATAAGACCAGATTGACGTCAGTGGCTTAATATAAGATGGAGGAAATTCTGCCCTTTGGGAAACTTTCTTCCAGGAAAGAAAACGAATTAACTTGTGGTGCGAAAATAACGGTTTGGATCTATTCCACGGTTAACAGCGTCTTGGAGGCCCTATTCATTGGATTTTGGACTTGTCATAATGAAATTAGAGTTTATACATCTGCTTTCCTTATAGGCTACTGTTATTACACGATTGTTATCAGGTACGTTGATTTACGTTGCAAAAACTAGACTTTGTGTGTTTATGGCTCGCTAGCCGCCACTTTGCCCGTTATTAGAAATGTTTCAGATGCGTATAGCAGGATTAATTCCATAAAGCCTCCAGCCTCAGGCGCAGGTAACCTTAGCGAGCCTAGGCTGATGCCACAAGTTGGGAGAATGAGTGAAGTCATGTGCGCATAAATCAGCGTGTTTCTGCAGTCAGAGCGGTGTAGCTGCCAGTATTCGTCTGCTTACGTAGCAGCTGCAATCACGTGACTGAGGTAGGAGGAACGTAAGGTTTGTGAGACTCGCGCTGAAGGCTGTCACGCAAAATGACGCGGACTTTGTGGATGTAATCCCGCTATACCCAAACCTGGTTTGGATTCCAGGACACACGATTACTGGGTACATGTAGCCCGATGTTTGGTATAGGCCCGGAAAATTCCAGTACCTTCTAAGCACAATCAGCACTGATTCTGCCAAACAGTGAAACTCAGTGTTCACATGTCGTGAGAATGATATATATATATATTATAAGGTAAAGCAAAGATAAAGCAACCCCATTACAGGCCTGGAGAGGCCCTTAGGGTTCCAGGAGGTTGAGGCTCCCAGATTTCTAGACAATTGATACATGAAGGTGGTAAGGTTGTCAGCCCTACGCACCGGCCGCCTTTACCCCCCAGGAAATATTCGTGGTACTCATTTCTGCTAGAGTCTGAGTTGACCCCAGGGCCATAGTGCGACCGAAAGAATTATCTCAATGAAAAATTCCAATGACACCATCGGGAATCGAACCCGCGACTTTTCGGTTTGTAGCTCAGTGCCTCGACCAACTGCGCCACCGCGTACCCCATATATATATATAAATATAATAAAAAAGTGCAAAATACTTGAATTTGTAAAAAATATTGGTTGAGCCTGGAAAGATCCTTCTCGCAATAATATCTTAAGTGTACAATATGCACATTTGTACCAAGCAATGAGTTCCATTACTACGAGTGAAAAGATGTCATGGAATTAAAGCACAAAAGTGAAATCCTTATGCCTTTGAGAGATTTTACAAGACTCAGAGAAAGCAGAACGAAACTTATTTCACTTGCTAAGACACGTCCGACCTACAAGTTGATCTGTCAACAGCTGTAAACTGTAACATAACCCCACATTAATTACACCACACTCTTTTGCGACCGCCCGCTGGCTACTAGCAGATATTAACTGTCACAGTAACGTCTAACTTCAAGTGACGCAAGGATTTACATGCTAAGGAAGCGGAAATATGAAGGCAGAAATAAGTAATGAAAAAGAGACGCACCATATGTAACTTAATTTATGCGAAGTTTAATTAAGAGCAGATAATTAAGAGTAAAGATAATGGCCAGAAAGACGAACTGTGGTGTGCGTTCGGCAGACCCATGGCAGGGAATACCACTGTACGCTACTGCAGCTGTTTGAACGCTCAGCTCATAACCAAGGACGGCGTAGCCTCAGGATCTGCACATCGTTCTATTTCAAACATCGCATTCCTTGTCTGGAAACAAAGCCGCGGTTTCTAGTGGATCTTCTGCGAGGAGGGACAACTTATGTACAGGCCTACACAATACATTAGTGTAATATAACTTATGTACAGGCCTACACAATACATTAGTGTAATATAACTTATGTACAGGCCTACACAATACATTAGTGTAATATAACTTATGTACAGGCCTACACAATACATTAGTGTAATATAACTTATGTACAGGCCTACACAATACATTAGTGTAATATAACTTATGTACAGGCCTACACAATACATTAGTGTAATATAACTTATGTACAGGCCTACACAATACATTAGTGTAATATAACTTATGTACAGGCCTACACAATACATTAGTGTAATATAACTTATGTACAGGCCTACACAATACATTAGTGTAATATAACTTATGTACAGGCCTACACAATACATTAGTGTAATAAATATAATATAACTTATATACAGGCCTACACAATACATTAGTGTAATATATAATATAACTTATGTACAGGCCTACACAATACATTAGTGTAATATAACTTATGTACAGGCCTACACAATACATTAGTGTAATATAACTTATGTACAGGCCTACACAATACATTAGTGTAATATATATAATATAACTTATATACAGGCCTACACAATACATTTAGTAGTAATATAATTATAATATAACTTATGTACAGGCCTACACAATACATTAGTGTAATATAACTTATGTACAGGCCTACACAATACATTAGTGTAATATAACTTATGTACAGGCCTACACAATACATTAGTGTAATATAATATAATATACTTATGTACAGGCCTACACAATACATTAGTGTAAATATATATACTTATGTACAGGCCTACACAATACATTAGTGTAATATAACTTATGTACAGGCCTACACAATACATTAGTGTAATATAACTTATGTACAGGCCTACACAATACATTAGTGTAATATAACTTATGTACAGGCCTACACAATACATTAGTGTAATATAACTTATGTACAGGCCTACACAATACATTAGTGTAATATAACTTATGTACAGGCCTACACAATACATTAGTGTAATATAACTTATGTACAGGCCTACACAATACATTAGTGTAATATAACTTATGTACAGGCCTACACAATACATTAGTGTAATATAACTTATGTACAGGCCTACACAATACATTATGAAATAATATAATATAACTTATTACAGGCCTACACAATACATTAGTGTAATTAATATAATATAATTATGTACAGGCCTACACAATACATTAGTGTAATATAACTTATGTACAGGCCTACACAATACATTAGTGTAATATAATATTTACTATTACAGGCCTACACAATACATTAGTGTAATATAACTTATGTACAGGCCTACACAATACATTAGTGTAATATAATATAATATACTTATGTACAGGCCTACACAATACATTAGTGTAATATAATATAATTAACTTTGTACAGGCCTACACAATACATTAGTTAATATAACTTATGTACAGGCCTACAGAATACATTAGTGTAATATAACTTATGTACAGGCCTACAAATACATTAGTGTAATATAACTTATGTACAGGCCTACACAATACATTAGTGTAATATAACTTATGTACAGGCCTACACAATACATTAGTGTAATATACTTATGTACAGGCCTACACAATACATTAGTGTAATATACCTTATGTACAGGCCTACACAATACATTAGTGTAATATACCTTATGTACAGGCCTACACAATACATTAGTGTAATATAATATAATATAACTTACGTACAGGCCTACACAATACATTAGTGTAATATAATATAATACAATTATGTACAGGCCTACACAATACATTAGTGTAATATAACTTATGTACAGGCCTACACAATACATTAGTGTAATATAACTTATGTACAGGCCTACACAATACATTAGTGTAATATAACTTATGTACAGGCCTACACAATACATTAGTGTAATATAATTATAATATATAACTTATAATACAGCGCCTACACAATACATTAGTGTAATATAATATAATATAATATAAGGGCGGTCGGTATAGTGACTCGCTACGGGCTGGACGGACCGGGATTCGAACCCCGGAGAAGGCGAGATTTTCCGTACCTGTCCATAACCGACCCCGAGGCCCAACCACCCCCTTCTAGCGCCGAGGTTGAGAATGGGTAGAGCTACAGTCCTACATCAACCTACCCTCTGTTCCTGCATTGGCATGTTACGGCGTGACCTTTACCTTTACCACTAATATAATAATATTTACTGACTTAGTTCATCATTGTTTTCCAGGGACGACCTTCCGATTAATACATTCGTATGTATGGTAAAGGTAAAGTTCTCCCTAGAACAGGCCATGAAGGCCCAGAGGGGGAGTAGAGGTATAACTCTACTCTTTCTTTAACCTCGGCGCTAGATGGGGGTGGGTGGTCAACGCCACACCCCGGCCGCTTTACCCCCGGAAATGACCCGGTATCCATTGTACAGGAGGCTGAGTGGGCCCCAGGGCCGGTCTAGACGGGTGCTGAAAATCTCGCCCCCACCTGGATTCAATCCCCGGACCGTCCAGCGCAGTATGTATGTATATATGTATTTATGTATGTATTTATGTATGTATGTATGTATGTATGTATGTATTTATGTATGTATTTATGTATGTATGTATGTATGTATGTATGTATTTATGTATGTATTTATGTATGTATGTATGTATGTATGTATGCACGCATGCACGTATGAATGTAATGTATGTATGTATGTATGTATGTATGTATGTATTTATGTATGTATTTATGTATGTATGTATGCATGCATGCATGTATGTATGAACGTAATTCATGTAAATAATGTATGTAAGTAATGTATGTATGTGTATATGTATGTATGTATGTATTTATGTATGTATGTATGTATTTATGTATGTATTTATGTATGTATGTATGTATGCATGCATGCATGCACGTATGAATGTAATGTATGTATGTATGCATGCATGCATGTATGTATGAATGTAATTCATGTAAATAATGTATGTAAGTAATGTATGTATGTGTATATGTATGTATGTATCCGAATGTTCGATGCCAGCGCTATAGCCCATAATCGCATCACTTGCTCCCAAGGTCAGACAGCAGTCCGATAGCTCTCCTGGTCCCTTTGCTCTCAAACTGTTCCATCTATTTATGTAGCTTTATGTACACTACGAGATGAATTACAAATCTTGGACAATCTGGCAAGTGCAGTACATTTTTCTTGTGTACCTGTCACAGAGATGCTGCCACCAGCAGCGGTTAGCAGATGGAAGCCCAAAGTTCAAGGAAGGTCGTCACTCGAACCTATCCTGTGCCAGTTCAATTCAGTTCATAGCCTCACGACCTGTTTCCTCTATTCTGCATTATTTACCTAATTCATAATGATACTCCAACAGGCAAATAATCCTCCCATGAAATATTTCAACAACTTTGAAGCATTTCTTGATTCCACACGCTGCACATCCATCCACACAAACTACCTCGACCTGCGCAATCTGACAGTACTGCTAGACCGCCGAAGACCGGGTTAAATCCCAGGCCAGTCCATGTGGTATTTGTGGTGGACAGAATGGCACTGGGGCAGGTTTTTCTGCGAATACTTCAAACTTTACCTGTCTGTATCATTCTAGCAACGGTCCATACTGACTCATCTATCACAGACGCTACAGGACCTTAGCAGCCGACAGCGTGGTTAAGTAGCACTTAAAATTACTAGATAGTTAAAAAATCTTTTCACCAGCAAACTGGAATTAAATTTAATGAAGAAACTAGTAAAGTGCTACATTTGGAGCATAGCTTTGTGTGGTGCTGAAACGTGGACACTTGGGAAAGTAGATCAGAAGTATCTGGAAAGTTTTGAAATGTGGTGCTGGAGAAGAATGGAGAAGATCAGTTGGACTGATCGTGTGAGAAATGAAGAAGTATTACAGAGAGTGAAGGAGGAGAGGAATATCGTACATACAATAAAAAAAAGAAAGGCTAACTGGATTGGTCACATCTTGCGTAGAAACTGCCTTCTGAAACACGTGATTGAAGGAAAGTTAGAAGGAAGGATAGAAATGACGGGACGACGAGGGAGAAGACGTAAGCAGCTACTGGATGACCTTAAGGAAAAGAAAATACACTGGAAATTGAAAGAGGAAGCACTAGATCGCACCCTTTGGAGAACTCGCTTTGGAAGAGGCTACGGACCTGTCGTAAGACAGACTACAGAATGAATGAGTTAAAATAGTAATTACAATTTTTTTTCCTCCTGCAATTTTCCTTAGTTCTTTGTTGTTTCGGACCAGCTGAGCTGTCAAGATCCTGACGTTATATAAGGTAAAAGGAACTGTGCCTCCGGCTTGCAGTGATGGAATACTGGGCCCTGACAAATGTTGACAGATCACAGGTTCGCATTTCAGCTTGTAATTAGTGGACAGAGCATGTTTTGTAATGTGAGCAGCCTTTAATGGAATCGTTTGTATTGTTACCGTTTTGAATAAACCTCCGGCCGTTACTAGCAATTCGAACTCAATGCACGGACACATAAAAGGATATAAAAAAAAACATTTCCCAGACTCAGATTTTAACATCATACTTTTAAGTTTACAAATGTAATTTTCACTCCGCTACCGTGCTTTAAAATCCAGTCAGTGAACAAGACAATCACACGGGTGAGATGAAAAGGCCTTAGATTTAAAACGTTGGAATAATTTATATCCAGAATAAACACGTACCTGCTACAGCCTTTGAGCAGCCATATGACAATTTTGCGCAGTTCCCACAACCTCAAAACACTAGTAATACAGGGCATACACAAAAGAATGGTGCGGTATCAAAAGTGAATAAAAAATGTATTTCTCACCTTACACGGGCACAACATACACCATCAGCGGCGGCAACTGTCCAAGTTTCTCATTTGGTAATTACAATCCGTCAATGTGTGCACCCTGGGTCACACGACACACATCCACACGTTAATCAAACTCATCCCAGACCCGGTGTAGCATGTCCGCTGTAATGGCCTGCAGTGCATGCGTTATCCGATCACGAATTTCATGGATGGACGTGGGTAATGGTGGTACATAAACGCTGTCTTTAACGAACCCCCAAAGAAAGAAATCGCACGGTGTAAGATCTGGCGAACGGGGTGGCCAAGGGAGAAGGTTCTTGTCTCCATTTGCAGCAGCACGTCCGATCCAGCGCATTTCCCCTAAACTGGCCCCGCGGCCACGCAGTAAGCATGAGAAGCGAACTGCTGGTAGCGCATGAGAAACTTGGACAGTTGCCGCCGCTGACGGTGTATGTTGTGTCCGTGTAATGTGAGACATACATTTTTTATTCACTTTTGAAACAGCACCATTCTTTTGTGTATGCCCTGTATATTCTATGTTGAGACTCTTAAGGCAATACGATAGACACTAATGAAGAGATTTTCACCAAATTCTGCATCGACAGCACATACCTCTTCTCATTACTTTTCAATTCCTGTTCCCAGCAATACCAACAAAACATGTTAGGGGCACAAACACTTGTGCTACTCCAGGCAACCTTTAGTGTCGACGTCTTACAAACTGGTAACACTAGCAGCACTAACACCAGTAACAGCTACGTTTTAGCATCGCTGATGGACACCGGCGTCTCCATTGCTCCTCTTCTTCTGGAACACTAAAGAACCAGTAACTGTGTTCTTGGGCAGTGCCATGGCTCAGGCGGTTAGTCGCCGGACTCTCACCGCGGAGGCCCGGGTTCGACCCCGGGTCAGTCCACGTGGGATTTGTGGTTGACAAAGTGGCACTCATTCATTCTGCAGTCTGTCTTACGACAGGTCCGTAGCCTCTTCCAAAGCGAGTTCTCCATAGGGTGCGATCTAGTGCTTCGTCTTTCAATTTCCAGTACCTTCTCTTTTCCTTAAGGTCATCCAGTAGCTGCTTAAGTCTTCTTCCTCGTCTTCTCGTCATTTCTATCCTTTCTTCTAACTTTCCTTCAATCACGCGTTTTTAGAAGGCACTGGGACAGGTTTTCCCCCCGAGTACTTCGGTCTTCCCCTGTCAATTTCATTCCACCGGTGCTCCATTACACGGAAAAAACGAAAAAAAAAACAATCATCTTCATCACAGGGTTGCACAATAAGCCTCAAGGCTGCCGTGCGTCCGTAGCATCTGCTGCGGGGCCCTTCACCACAAAAGAAAACACTGTGCTCTTGTAGTCAAGAATAAGGCAGTTGACTAACTAACAAATATACTAACTCCATGGAGCAGATTCCTTCTTCAGAAGCTAACAGGACCTCAGCCAGACAAGAAATCGCCGCAGTTTATGGAACCCGAAGGTTCATTACCGCGTTCACAACAGCCCGATTACTGAATTCTGTCGCAGTTAACTACCTCCCTTCAGTAAAGTTACATGACATTTCCACTGGTGCTTGCTTGTCACGTGACAAGCTCGGAAATTCACGTAATGCCCCATTGACTACTATTATAATGCGCATGTAAACAGAGCATGACAAGTGCTCTTGAGTCAGCGCAAGCCGCAATAGAATCTATTAACAACTGTTCCACTCGACGACTGGAGCTAGTTCGACTGCATATCGATATGCTAGTTCGACTGCATATCGATATACAGTCCTCCGTCCTACTGTTGTGAATCAAGCAGAGGGATCCTTGCGTACGGTAGAGACAGCAGGATCTGTCGGTTACAGACGGGATACGGGGAGGTTCTGCAGGATCCTGTCCAATTCGACATTCACTCAACACCCTATCGGTCCCATCTTCAAGACTCAAGCAATCTTCCTGGACTGCTTGAAACTTGAAGATGGGACCGATAGGTTGTCCCGAAACGTCAGTAAGAAACTGTCATTTTAGGCTGCGTAAAATCCCAAAACAGCGCAGATTACAGCGCGGCAGACGCCTTAACATCACGGGCAGTTCTGGAGACATCCAACAAAATTCCCGATAAGTCACAACCACGTACTCCAACATCCCTGATAATTAACCATTCATAATAATCCTCATGTCACACTCAACGCTGACTACTGCTCACATAATTTCACGATGTGTAACCGAAGACAGCGCAAAGTGAGATTGGGAAATGACCACAAACGACGAGAAAGTAGGGATTGTGAAGGAGGCGGTAGTGATCTATATGAAAGTACCGTAGCGGATGTTACATGGACAGACTGAGAAAAATCACGAAAACCGGTCATCTGACACGGAAGTCCCGAATGTAATGTTTTCTGGTATACCAACATGCCCAGATTTTGTACGTGGTACAGTGTCACTAAATACTAATTATGCCTAATTGTAGCACATTTTATGGCATCATTTCGAGATAAAAAATGCCACACTTTCATTTGGAGACGTGTATGATTACATTTTTAGTCTGTCATTCTTCGCTCGACTCTTACAAGCCATTGCTAATGTAGTACCTTGAGTCGTTACTTTAAGCCAGCATCATGCACGGCCACCCAAACTAATCTCACTGCCTACTGTAACTCACTACAAAATGTAATGTAAAGTAAAGCAATCCCATTCCAGGAGGGTGAGGCTCCCAGATTTCTAGACAATCGGCACATGAAGGTGGTAAGGTTGTCAGCCCTACGCACCGGCCGCCTTTACCCCCAGGAAATACTCCTGGTACTCATTTCTGTTAGAGGCTGAGTCGACCCCAGGGCCATAGTGCGGCTGAAAGTATTATGTCAATGAAAATTGCCAATGATACCATCGGGAATAGAACCCGCGACCTTCCGGCTTGTAGAGCAGTGCCTCAACCAACTGCGCCACCGCGTACCCCACTCGCTACAAAATATGGACAATAAACACTCAAGAGAGGCCAGTAAATGTGCTTATTAGCCTACAGCAAGCCCTCTACTAGATCACTGCTGCAGCTTTATGGATCTGGTTTGGTTCCCGCTCAGTAATTAACTTCCGACACTCCGGTTTCGGGTCAAAATTACCTCCTGATACCGTGAACATTTTAGAAAGTTAATTAAGCTTCATTGGGCAGGGGTCGACCCATCGCTGAAGATCTCTTACCTACATACGATAACAACTACAAGAGGAAAACTCGCACAAACTTCCACGCCCTGAGCGGGATTTGAACCCACAATCCCAGCATTAAAAGTTAAATGAGAGTACAGGGTGATTTATAAGTCTTTATATATACGGATAATTTTACGGTGCGTTTGCAGGAGTCGCGTTTGTGGCACCGTCCACTGCGGCGTTTGTCACTGACGCTTCCCGTCTCCTTGAATCTTGCAGTCACCTTGGCCATGACACTTTCTTTGATTGGGGCATGTTCTCGTTGCTTCCGGTTGAACTCCCCAACGATGTGTCCGCATCTGGCACTACCAGCCACCATCTCTATACGTTCTCCCCTGACAAAGACATCACTGCACGCGGTCACACCCTACGTATCCAGACTTATGAATCATCCTGTAAAGGCCTCTTTTAGCATCCTTCTGCAGTGAATTCTGTAGCCTGCTTTTCATCGCTAGCAAGCGTAACAACACTTGCCATATATGTGTATTTTCCTCCTCTGAGTAATCTATCGCAGGCGAGAAAAGTTATTCCCGCTCTCACAGACAATTCCAGCAACACAGTTCTTACATCAGTCGTTCAAACGTAAAACCACTGTAGCTACACAGTAATGCACTACAGCCACAAGACACGTAGCTTGTGGAAGCACACAATAGCTACCGAATACTTTGAAAAGTCGACAGTATTATGGCATGTCTCAGACTATGAAGTCACAAAGACGGGAGGATACAAATGGGGAACGCTACAGAAACTGAATTCTATATGCAGGATTACCATTTATTATGACGGCCTCCGGTTTCAAGCAGGGCGTCATATCTTTTGTTCTAATATTAATTAGGATCATCGCCACACGACATTGCGGGCTGTGCTTCAGACGTCTGGATTTCATAACGTCTCTGCGCTGTGGACAGACACCAGTCTCGTCCTACGAAAGACGTCGCTAGCCATTTGTACTGTAGAATTTCCGCCCTTCGAAATGATGAAGGCTAAACTACTGCGACGTACAATTACGGGGAAACTAAAGCATAGCTACACAGAATCTTGTGATTGATATTAGGTTTCAATTTTGAGACATCACGACTCGCTACGGGGTGGGGTGTAAGGGGATCAAATTCCGGTGGAGGAGAGATTTTCCGCATTCGTCCAGACCTGCCCTGGGGTCTACCCAGCCTCTTGTACAATGGGTACTGGGTCTTTCCCGGAAGGTAAAGCGGCCGAGGCGTGGCGTTGACCATCCACCCACATCTAGCGCCGAGGTAAAAGAGTAGAGCTATACCTCTACTCCCCCTCTGGGCCTTCATGGCCTGTTATAGGGAGTACTTTTACTTTTTTGTTTGAAACATTTAAATTAATATTACTTAAGAGATTTGAGGGGGCACGCGGTGGCGCAGTCGGTTGAGGCACTGCGCTACAAGCCGGAAGGTCGCGGGTTCGATTCCCGATGGTGTCATTGGAATTTGTCATTGACATAAACGTTTCGGTCACACTATGGCCCTGGGGTCGACTTCAGCCTCTAACAGAAATGAGTACCAGGAATCTTTCCTGGCGGGTAAAGGCGGCCGGTGCGTAGGGCTGACAACCTTACCATCTTCATGTGCCGATTGTCTAAAAACCTGGGAGCCTCGACCTCCTGGAGCCCTAAGGGCCTGTCAAGGCCTGTAATGGGGTTGCTTTTTTAAGAGGTTTGAGCACACCAACAAGAAGTATTGCAACAATACGGGTCCTATACGAGTATAATTATTTTTATATGCAACATTTCATCCACAATGTTCTTTCGCATAAAATACAATACATAAATACAATACAATACATAAAGATATTCGTGCCTAACTAACTCCATGGAGCAGAGTCATTCTTGAGAAGCTAGCAGTTCCTCACCTAGTTAAGAAATTCCCTGCGTTTCACGGAACTCGAAGGTTCATTATCATGATCACAAGATCCCACCTCTGGTCTCTATCCTGAGCCAGATTAATCCACTCCATCCCCTTAAATCCTATTTCTCGAAATCTGCGGTCATCTGTGGTATTACACGGCGTCGTGTGGTAATTGTTTACCGATGTTTCGGGACAACGTATCGGTCCCATCTTCACGGTCCTACTCGGACCCTTGACCCGTGAAGATGGGACCGATACGTTGTCCCGAAACGTCGGTAAACAATTACCACACGACGCCGTGTAATACCGCAGATGACCGCAGATTTCATCAACATCGCGCAACTCCCCCTCTGGGCCTTTATGGCCTGTTCTAGGGAGAACTTTACCTTTACCTAGTACCTCACTGGTCGGCACTAACCTGCTGTTCTCTGTAAAGAAGATGTGGTGTGTTTTCCATGCTGTAAGAACTGACTTGTAACATTATTCAGACACGCAACCCACCCAAATTTAGCAATAAAATTCAGCCCTAGTACATTCAAGACAATACTCATCTTTTTTCCTCTGCTTCTTGCATCATTGTACTCCACTTTCCTAGCTTCACCTTCGTTCCAATCTACTTTTATCAGAAGAAGGTGCGTGCACTGCCTAAGAACTTTCACAGCCATAAATTTCATCACTCCCCCCGCAATAAATACAGTATCTCTCATTGCCCCCACCACTAGTCTCTTTTTCTTCCCTCTCTCTCTCTCACTCATCATTCATAGACAAATGAACCTCAAAGGGGTTAAATAACACAGGGTGGGACGTTACGGGCCCGTCGCCACCTGTCAGACTGAGCGACTTCGGAAATAAACTGAAGTGGCCTACAGAAACTGCGACTTATCTTGCGTAAGGAAAGGTGCTAAGTCAAGTTTTCAACTCCGAGAGGGCAAACACAATTATGGGAGTTGGGAGGCAAGTCGAGGCCAATGTTTCGACAGCTGCTGTAGCTGTGACACCGCTGTTATGAACTGGCATGTCGTACGATTCGATCCGCCTGACGTTGGTACACAGGAACAACGTATCAGACAGGCTATCGCGCGATCTCACGCTTCGTATGGAAGAGCTTTCGCGGCTTCAGTCTCGCTTAGTAAATGTTCCCCCAGGGATCCGTCAGATCTCTTTTGTTATTAAAGCAGATGGTACCGAACAAGTTCCACGTTCAGCCACATTATCATTTCTTTACCATCCCAGCGTATCGCCACCGACGAACATTGCTGAGAGGCCATATACCTATAATTACCTTTCTAACAGTGTCGCTTGAATAACTGTTTTTTTTTTGTATGGCTCGACAGCCCTATATGAGCCAGGGCCTCCTCGTTTCGTCGAGGTTTCACGATCACACGTTTTAGACACACCACACTCGGTAGGACTCCTCTGGACGAGTGATCAGCCCGTCGCAGAGACCTCTACCTGACATCACACAACACTCACAACAGACAGACATCCATGCCCTAGGTGGGATTCGAACCCACGATCCTAGTAAGCGAGCGGCCGAAGACCCACGCCTTAGACCGCACGGCCACTGGGATCGGCCTTGAATAACTGTTAAGTACTGTTAAGTACCGCATGTCACAAAAGCACACGGAAGGCGACACGCTCGAATGGTAATTTTGAAGAATTAGGGAATAATTTTGATCTGTGTCGTTCTTGTCGTGGTTTTCTCATTTCACAACTGCAGCGAGGCTAGCATCTCATACCCCGCGCGCACGCGGGCGTGCATACGTGCGTATGTGCGTGCGTGCATGCGTGAGGCTACTTTGCCTCTTCGTCCTCCACCTCAGTATTTCCGAACGCGCTGCCCGGTTTCCAAAAAAAAACCCCGACGTGAAACCCTTGCTGAATTCATATGCCCACATTTTGTAATGGCTGGTGACAACTATGCGAACTTCAGAGGTGAAATGAACACTGGCGACATCCAAGTGTAGTATTCAAATATTTAATGCAGATGCGTATTTTAAGCATACACAACATGTTAAGACTCTAACGGGCAGTGCCACTAGGTACATCTCACATGATGTAACATTCACAAATTGGTACTTCTACACCAATCCTAATGGTTTTAATTTTCCTCAGAATAAGCATCAGAACTTTCGCTGTACGCTTATATTCTAACAGTAATACGGCTCTAAAACACATTATTGTAGGAGAGACAGAATAAAGAAGTAAAGGGAAGAGGAGGAAGAAGAAGTAAGCAGCTACAGAGTGACTTTAAGGAAACAAGAAGTTACTGGAAATTGAAAGCATTAGATCGCACTCTCTGCAGAACTCGCTGTATGAAAAGTCCTGATAAAATTATGACCAGTATTTCTATCCGCAAAGCAAAATTACATGGAGGCTGACCTCAAAAAAGAGAAGTACTGCGGGAGAAAAAATGTATTGACTATTTTTCTCACGACTGTAACATCGCAGGCATGGCACATCAGATGCCATATCTTTTACAGTTCGGCACATCGCTGACTCACGAATGCAGCTGAACTGTTTTTCCACTACACTAATCGTGTCTGCGCTACTTCCGCTACGTTTGAACGGCTACTGTAGGCTTCAGTTGCAGAACAACACATAACACACCCTGTACATATCAGTCTGCTACAGCACGCACATCGGTTAAGGAGACTGTCTACAACCCCAATTACTCAAAATCTTCGCAACTGCTGTTTTATGGAGTAAATGTCTGGTCTTATTTAAACTTTTAGCAGCTGGAAGATTTTGTTACAAAGACAAAGACAGATAAGGGTGCTTGCTTTATGAAATAACACTCATCTGGGTCTATATTAAATCATCCTTGTCGACATTATTTGTAGCACCAAAATGCTTCTTAGCACGCACATCTATGCAGGGTGTTCCAGCTGTTAGGTTACTAAATCTACACAACCTAGTTATAATTTGTACAAATATTCTATTTTTTCGAGCTTTCGTAAGCCACCTCAGCCAAGTGCAGGCTGTATCTTGGCCATAAACCCAATCAGTCCCGCAATGCACACTAAAGTCCCTCTCTCCTTGGCTACTGCACGAGCAACGGGCGAGGATATCGTTGTGCTACTTACGAGAGCGGTGTCTGCCCCTCCCACGATGGTGATACCCAGGTTAGTGGTTACCCGAGGAATCTCAATGTGGCTGATCTCGCCTTCCAACACCGGCAGCCTGGTGATTCCTGCAGAACAAACACAAGAATCACAGTTACGAAATTCTGTTTTGGGAGAATATAACTACAGGAGGCGTTGGTGTACTCGTTCTGTGTAAGGCGCGTACCTGATGTCTCACCTGCACGTAGCGCCGAGGTTAGCTTCCTCAATTTCTCGTCTACGAACGACCAGACCTGCGTCGATAGCTATGTTGTTTTACACACAGACATGTTTTGGTGTGGACTGAGAAATGACAACACGATTGCGGCCAGTGAAAGGAAAGGAGTGAGGATGGCGACGGTGGCGACGCATTTCGATGTGGGAGAGGGCTGAGGAGAAGCTACGAGAAGAAAAAAATATCATCGACGTTACACGTCATGCCGGAATTCCTATCATAAGTCTTGCGAATGGAACATAATCACTTCGTGGGATCCGTTTTTCATATAATGGTCGGTATATGCCTTAGAACAGGGGTGCGCAAATCCCGGACGACGGGCGCCAGATCACCCGGGCCGCTAAATTTTGTAACGTGGCGCCTAATATTTGTGGGTCGTCAGTGTTGAACTTGCTTCATGTCACCCTTCTAGGGCCTATGATTTTGAAGTGGCTCATAGATTTCTAGAAAATTTGTGTACCCCTGCATTAGAAGGTTCTAGTGCAGGCCCGCTCAACCTGTAGCTCGCGGGCAACACGTTGCCGGCGACACACTGTTATGTTGCCCGCGGAGACATTTGGAGTTAGAAAACGTCTTTTGACTCCTTCTCTGGAAAAGCCGAGAAAGAATGCCGAAGAAATTTTGATGATATACGAGCTGTTTATTTATGGAGGCATAAATTACATTACCAATTCGTTGTGTAAAAATGCGCCAAAATTAGCGAAATTCTAGCCTAGGTTGCTATCTGAATGTTTTATAATTTTTTCCCATTACCATCAGTACCTTTTCACTGCACATGACATATCGACAAATAATAATAACCATGACTCGACAGCCCTATATGGGCTTGGGCCTCCTCTTTCCGAGGTTACTTGGTCTTGTGCATTTGTGGCAGTGAGTGACCAGCCCACTGGACGCGCTGTTCGACTCAATCCTGATGTGACCGTCAGAGCCATCTGGCAGGCAGTCAGGAGACTTGGGTGAGAAATGGCCGCTGAATTTTGCTTACGAGCATTACTGGTTCTATTCATGCCCGTAAGGTTATTTTACATGCCGATTTTTATCACCCTTAAAAATCCATCGACCTCGGTCGGGATCGAACCCACGAACCTTGGGTCCAGTGGCGAGCACGCTAACCACTAGTCCACCGAGGTCGACATATCGACAAATACACAGATAAAATAATCAATACAATTATACGTATACTTTTTCATTCTTCATTCCGTGTACGGAACTGCGTGTTGCCCGCACCGCATAAAAACGTTGAAAAGGCCTATTCTAGTTTCTACAGAGCTGGTGGTGATATAAATGGCAGGCAGACGAACACACTCAGAACACATTTGGACAGCGGGTTCAACATTTGTGGGCTTTCGAGGGATGTGTTTTCTTTTAAGTGGAAGAAAGACAGAGGGCAACAGACTGACCGGCGTCAGCAGCATAGCTTCTTCCACACGAGAGTACACCGCCCTCCTCTCTTGCACAATGAAGACGCCTGTTGGCGCCCACCTCGTGGATCGATAGAGATGTTGAGAGGCTAGTGCTGCGTCCGTCCGTACGTACGGACTCGGAAACTGCCGTACTATTGCACGGCTCAACCAGCCGTTCGTAATAGCCAGATTAGATCCCATAACCACAAGTGTCACGAATCTGTTTTAAAACTTTCGCGGCGACATGACACAATATAGTCGTCTCGGGCCATCAGCCACGTCAACTGATTTAAATACAATGTTTCGGGGACTGGCTCCGTCCCCATCCTCAGGTACCCGAGGTTCTACCTGAGGATGGGGACAGAGCCAGTCCCCGAAACATTGTATTTAAATCAGTTGACGTGGCTGATGGCCCGAGACGACTATATTGTGTCATGAATCTGTTTGTGTAACGACGGCGGTAGCGCCTGAGTAAACTACCGCCGTCGTTATTTATGACGGCGTGCGCTATTGAGTTAAGAGTCGACGCCACTAGCAGGCCGCGGGCTCTATACACAAGTCGTGGTAGCAGAAGACAATGTTAACTTTATCGGTTAACTAACTAACTAACTCCATGGAGCAGAGTGCTTCTTGAGAAGCTAACAGGTCGTCAGCTAGTCAAGAAATTCCCCGCGTTTTATGGAACCCGAAGGTTTATTACCGCACTCACAAGAGCCCGCCGTTGAAATGTCTAACTAACTAACTAACTAACTAACTAACTCCATGGAGCAGAGTGCTTCTTGAGAAGCTAACAGGTCGTCAGCTAGTCAAGAAATTCCCCGCGTTTTATGGAACCCGAAGGTTTATTACCGCACTCACAAGAGCCCGCCGTTGAAATGTCTAACTAACTAACTAACTAACTCCATGGAGCAGAGTGCTTCTTGAGAAGCTAACAGGTCGTCAGCTAGTCAAGAAATTCCCCGCGTTTTATGGAACCCGAAGGTTCATTACCGCACTCACAAGAGCCCGCCACCTGTCCCTATCTAACTTTATCGGTTACATGGAAAATAGCGGTAACAGTAGTGACATCGTTATCGATGACATAACATTGTGATACATAAACAGCAGAGGAGGAAAAAACGCCTCCCGGCTATAAGTTAGCTCAATTTACTGTTGCTCTGCTATCACAACACAAATTACTCCCTTAGGCATTTGATATTAAAAATTTCTTAGAACTGATGCAAGAAGTCAAACAGATCCCCATTGATCCCAAATTTCGACTTGTCTACTTTGATATCAAGAACACGCACAGCAGTGTCCCAACTTCTGACTTAACGAAAATTTATCAAAAAATAAATAAATACAAAAAACGATATAATAAATGATGAAATTCTTAAATTTTGCTCAATGTTAATGCAGCAAAACTATTTTTCTGTCACAACGGTAACATATCTACAGAGAAAAAAAACGCCTGGCCATGGGAGCTCCAATTTCTGCAAGTTGAGATCTCAGTTACCTGAAAAAAGTATCATTTTAATGGGTTGTATTTAAATTATCTTTCTTACTGTATATTTTTAATTGCCAAAAGCCGAAACATGCAGCAAGAGAAAACTGATAAAAGAATTTTATGTTATTCATACCGCGCATATTCTTAACCAACTTATGCACTTAATAAAATACATTCAGAAGCCAGTATAAGACTCCTACATGTTTCGGCATCGGGTTGCCATCATCAGGGAGTTATTCTGAACAAAGAGTACAAAGCCAGCACGCTACTAGGTATTGTATTGTCCTTATTAAAATGATTAAAATATTAAAACTCTAAAACACACAAAGTTAATAATCATAAAATTACAATGTTGTACATTAAAATTTTTTAAAGTGAGCCCTTCCAGGTAGAAGTGTCCAGTTGTTTACACTCTGTATGGTGCATGCATACAAACATCTGTCTCGATCTAATATGATCCGAAGAGATCTCGTCCTGCTACAGTGTGTGACGTGTGTCGGGTCAGGCCGTGTGGTAGATAGCTCGTACCGCGCAGTAAACACACTCCGCCTCCATTATAAAAACCACGATTGCTGTATACGGAAGTAATCGCTGTTTGTTCTGAGATCCACACAAAACACATAAATACACTGTGTGGGCTGAACGTAGAATTTGTGAGTGTTAAACTGTTGGTACATATAGTGACCACTGGGCTTTAGAGGGTTACAGTCCGTACCGCGCAGTAAACACACTCCGTCTCAGTTATACAAACCAGTCAGTTAATGTTGTACAGTGAAATAATCGCTGTTTGTTCTGAGATCCACACAAAACACATAAATACAGTCCGTACCGCACAGTAAACACACTCCGTCTCAGTTATACAAACCAGTCAGTTAATGCTGTACAGTGAAATAATCGCTGTTTGTTCTGAGATCCACACAAAACACATAAATTCAGTCCGTACCGAGCAGTAAACACACTCCGTCTCAGTTATACAAACCAGTCAGTTAATGTTGTACAGTGAAATAATCGCTGTTTGTTCTGAGATCCACACAAAACACATAAATACAGTCCGTACCGCACAGTAAACACACTCCGTCTCAGTTATACAAACCAGTCAGTTAATGCTGTACAGTGAAATAATCGCTGTTTGTTCTGAGATCCACACAAAACACATAAATTCAGTCCGTACCGAGCAGTAAACACACTCCGTCTCAGTTATACAAACCAGTCAGTTAATGTTGTGCAGTGAAATAATCGCTGTTTGTTCTAAGATCCACACAAAACACATAAATACAGTCCGTACCGCGCAGTAAACACACTACGTCTCAGTTATACAAACCAGTCAGTTAATGTTGTACAGTGAAATAATCGCTGTTTGTTCTAAGATCCACACAAAACACATAAATACAGTCCGTACCGCGCAGTAAACACACTACGTCTCAGTTATACAAACCAGTCAGTTAATGTTGTACAGTGAAATAATCGCTGTTTGTTCTGAGATCCACACAGAACACATAAATACACTGTGTGGGCAGAACGTAGAATTTCTGAATGTTAAAACTGGTGGTGCATAAAGTAACCACTGGGCTTTAGAGGGTTAAACACTGATGGCGGTGATGTGAACAGCTCTACTTTATCAGCAGCTCTATAGAAACCTATTTTCTCTGAAATTAGCTGTGCGTCTGTGAATGATTCATGTCGGCGTCGACATGTACGATCTGTCTTAATCTCTCTTTGGTGTTATGTGAAGGATACCGGATCAAAAGAGACCTCCGGTAGCAGCTGACGTCAGTGCAGTTGCAATTCTCAATCGACGATCGTCTAAGTTGATCTCGACTTCGAGCAGGTCCTTGCGCTTTACACTTCGACTTCAAACGCGCCTCACTTCCTGAAACCCTGCTGTAAATTGCTGGACCGCTCCAGAAAAGTTACAATTCTGCCATAAACAAAGTTTCGTCGTAAAAAATATTGGCTTTCTCTTTTAGCTCTTATTCATCGCCATTTTGTTTTCTTTCCGTTTCTCTGCGCTGTAGAACGAGCTCCGTCCTATAAAACTTCCACTACTACTGAGAACATAACTATATACACACACATATATATATAATTATCTAAAGTAACTTCCGTTCCTCCAATCCACAGTAACAAAGCACACAATACGTGGCATCGAGCCAGGTGCTGCCTTCATTTCGCTGCCAAAATCATCGTTCTTATGACTGCTCCTGTCTGTAAGCCTCTAGAACTCCCAGACACACGCGAAGTTTTCGACTTAATCCTTCCGGCCGCTCTATGGTCCTGTGGTCGTCTCAGCCTCTAAGAGAAATGAGTAATAGGGTTATCCCCTGAGGGGTAAATGCGGCCGGTGCGTGGGGCTGACATCCTTGCCACCATCATGTGCCGATTGTCTAGAAATTATCGAAGCCTCAACCTCCTGGAGCCCTAAGGGTTCCTTTGCTTTGTTGAGATATGACTTTATGAAAAAACCGAAACATGTATATACAATATAGTCTTCTCGGGCGCACAGCCGCGTCAACTCGTTTGAATACAACGTTTCGGGGACTAGCTCCGTCCCCATCCTCAGGCAAAATCTGATTTAACATACATTTCTGTAGTCCCCGAAACGTTGTATTCAAACGAGTTGACGCGGCTGTGCGCCCGAGAAGACTATATTGAATCATGTCGCCGCGAAAGTTTTAAAACTTATAACATGTAGATACAGTCTGAAAATATATTTGTGACTGACGGCCCTTTTTTTTTTTGTTAGTCTATTCATGTATACATCGGGATTTCTCACTCTAAGCTAGAAATGTATAATTTCTTCACAATTTTATCGATAAAGCTACCATTTTACCCAAGACTTCCTTTTCTATGATTAACTGATCACTGTGTAAAACATGTGGAGGCACATCCCAATTTCCACCCGCACCACTCTGTGTGCTCAAAGCTCAGTTCGCCACGCCTCCAAGCACCAATGTAATTATGGAATCAGTACAAGGCTCGTTGTTATTCAAGTCGTCTCAGCGAGCCAATCGGCCTTCATTAAGCAGATTCTGTGAGACACTGGAACTACGTCAGAATACAACATGAATAAGGAGTAATTACAGGAGTTGTTCAAATTGTACATCATTCTAATGAACACGTTTTGAGTACAATTTGTTGACACAATACTACATTACGGTATCTTTGGTTACGAATAATACATTATACGGCTGTAGGAAGAGGCAAGCACTAAAATTCACGCTGTTTTGTGCAGCTTGGCACAAATAATTCATATCGCCACATGGCAATAAAGATTTATTTAATTTAATTACTTTCTCTCTCTTTCTTTGATTACGTGTGTCATTACGTTACAACACTGTTACACCAGCAGAGATTATGTAGCGTGAAATAAGTTAAGAGCAGAGAGCATTTGGGCGACGGACAGATGAGGTATATTGCAAATCACTGCGCACTTTATACAATATACAAACATGTATATGTCTTGAAGCTTTCGCGGCGACAAAATTCAAATTACTCCAACATGTTTCGGCTAACACATGTAACCATCTTCAGGAAGTACACACACAGGTCAAGTTTCGTTGAAGAATATATAACACTGTCGACATTTAAGGTAAAATGAACATTTAGAAGTTAATTAAAATGTGTTCGTATGAAACAGATGACGATTTACAAGATAACAGAATATAATTAGTAAAATTTTATAGTATTTTTTGTGTCCAAGCATCTTCTTTTCAATATTACCAGAAAGTGCTGTATACAGCATACTGAGTGCAAGGTGTTCGATGGATACACACAGACTCACTGTGTGGGACAAAATGCGGTTTCTGAACGTTAAAATTGTGATCCCTTAAACTAAAAGGGTTAAAATAGGCCACAACCGCGTCTTTCAAAATCGTTTCCTACTTAATTTTTGTATCATCATCACATCAAATACATATTTATTGTACGAGTGTTTTTTTTTCTTGTGGAGAAGGGCCCCCGCAGCAGAAGCTACGGACGCACCGCAGCCTTAAGGCTTATTGTGCAACCCTGTGATGAAGACGAAGAGAAAAATGATCAGTTTTTTTCATTTTTCCAAGTAATGGAGCACCGGTGGAATGAAACTGACAGGGGAAAACCAAAGTATTCGGGGGGAAAACCTGTCCCAGTGCCACTTTGTCCAATAAAAATTTCAAATGGATTGACCCGGGATCGAACCCGGGCCTCCGCGGTGGGAGGCCGGCGACTAGCCGCCTGAGCCATGTCACGGCCCTTAGTAGTGTTACCCTACAGTCAATAGCAGTGCTGCTGCAGGCTAATTCAGGTTTCTTTAAGAATACAGCATTCATATTGAGGAGTGCGCCCAGTTATTCTGGCTCACTGGCTTATTTATAGTATTATCTGTGACTCAAGCATATTTTAACTTTCTCTTCCTTATGCTACTGCCATTTTTTAATGACGGTGACTCTCAGATTTACTACGCGTTGTGTTGAAAGACATCTGTCTTAGTGCCAGAATTCAGACATTTTTAACATCTCATTACTGCAGACAGCTCACGGCCAGGTATCTGCTTCTTCTAAAACGCAGGGCACGGACTGGATAAATCTGGCCCAGAACAGAAGCCAGCGGCTGGCTCTATGAGCACGGTAATGAACCTTAGGGTTCCATAAAAGGCGACGAAATGTTTGACCAGCTGAGCGACTATCAGCTTCTAAAGAAAGACTCTACTCCTTGAAATTTGGTACACATTGCTTGTCCCAATTAGGCACCACAAACTTACATTTTACACGGCGGATTAAAATATGATCGAACCCGGTTATAACGACATCGGTTTATGCGACACCTCGTCTATAACGTCAGATGTTCTGTGGTACCAATTAATTCCTCACTGTTAACCGTAACATTATACTGCTCGGTTATAAAAACACTCGTTTATAACGACACAAAATATTCAGTTACTTTAATGACGTTATAACCGAGTTCGACTTCACATTCCGATTTGAGAGAACAGAAAATCGTCCCATCCGACGTTCTGAAGCCTTCACTTGCTAACATCAAAACTGTACGCACCATGTATTTCGTAAATTACGTGTGTCTTTTGTAAGATTCTTTTACCTTGGTACTATAAGTACCGCCTAGTTAGATGTAAAAGGTAATATGTCCCTATCCACGCCATGGACGTATATAGGGGGAGCAGAGGTATAGCTGTACTCATTCTTAACCTCGGCGGTAGATAGAGGTAAGTGGTCAAAATCACGCCCCGGCCGTTTTAACCCCCCCCCCCCCCCCCAGGAAATAACTCAGGCAATCATTCAGCAGGCGGCCCCGTGGGCCCCAGAGCCAGTCTGGACGACTTGGTGAAGAAAAAAATCTCTTGCCACTGCCGGGATTCAAACCCCAGATCGTCCACTGGATAGCCTAGCCACTGTACCGTAAATTACTACTCGATACAGATATACACCGCCGATCCCAGTGGCCGTGCGGTCTAAGGCGTGGGTCTTCGGCCGCTCGCTTACTGGGATCGTGGGTTCGAATCCCGCCGGGGGCATGGATGTCTGTCTGTTGTGAGTGTTGTGTGTTGTCAGGTAGAGGTCTCTGCGACGGGCTGATCACTCGTCCAGAGGAGTCCTACCGAGGTGGTGTGTTTAAAAGTGTGTGATCGTGAAGCGTCGAAAAATGACGAGGCCTAGGCCCCCTAAGGGCTGTCGAGCCATAGGGGGGGGGGAAAAAAACAGATTTACACCGCGCGAAACTTCACTCCTATTATCGAATTTACACTAAGAATTCTTGGAAAGGTGAAAGAAGAGCCTTTCTACAGACAGGCACGTCGTCAGGCACACTTCATTCCGTTGTTCATTGTTTGTAAATGTTCGTGTGCTTGTTACAGTCCGCCACTGAACAATAATTTGTGCACGAAGGTGAAAGAAGCCGGAACATGATGCAGTCGGGCAAATACAGTGCAAGTGACTGTTGCAACCAGCTACAATGAAGCGGACGTGTCCACAAGAATTTAATTTAAACGCTATTCATTTCGACGCAATTCGACAACGGTCGATGATACTAACCTTTTAAACCTCACTGGTAAATATGTGTACCACCTGCTGTAACGTTTAACTCTGCAGTTTGCCCACAGGGTGTTTTTTTTATTTTTTGAAGGGCCCCGCAGCAGAAGCTACGGACGCACCGCAGCCTTAAGGCTTATTGTGCAACACCGTGATGAAGATGATTATGAGGTTTTATTCTGCTTTTCCGTATAATGGAGCACCGATGGAATGAAATTGACAGGGGAAAACCGAATTACTCGGAGAAAAACCTGTCCCAGTGCCACTTTGTCTGCCACAAATCCCACATGGACTGACCCGGGATCGAACCCGGGCCTCCGTGGTGAGAGTCCGGCGACTAACCGCCTGAGCCATGGCGCGGCCCCCACAGAACTCTAAACAACATTAACCGATTGTTCTTCATAATCGAAATGGAATGTGTACTATACGAGTGACGACGTGAATTTTTATATATACGAATTATGTAAATTTCAATAATCAAATGTTGACTGTCTCTACGTTACCAGACAGTGCAAGCATTGGCAGTGCTCATGCAGATGGCCTTTTGTGGGTGGAAATGCATTAAGACAAGACTGCTTGTTAGAAGTGCAACAGCAGCTACAGTGGCTCTGCAGTACCGTCACACAGTTGGTGTTTGAGCCGGTTACCAAATAAACATCTTCACAGGCGTTACTCTTGTTGTGTTTCCACTTCGAATGGATTTGCTACTTTCAATTAAAGGCAGTTAACGATACCATGGCGCTGTAAGTGACACTAACCAAACACTGCAACAACACTATTGCCATATAAAAACTTTACGTGGGAAGAAAGACTTGTCGATAATGCATTTACGAAATAAGTTACATCAAATTCTGTTATGATAATGACGAAGGTCCAGCAATTCATATGAACAGAAATGTTCTATGTGAATGTGTGCAAAAATGTTACATGTATATAGCCTATACAATGACAAGAAGGAAGGCTAACTGGATTGGTCACATCTTGCGTAGGAGCTGCCTTCTAAAACACGTGAATGAATGAAAGATAAAAGAAATGACAGAAGTGACGGGAAGACGAGAAAGTAGACGTAAGCAGCTACTGGATGACCTTAAGGAAAGGAGAGGATACTGGAAATTGAAAGAGGAAGCACTAGATCGCACCATGTGGAGAACTCGCTTTGGAAGACGCTTTGGACTTGTCGTAAGACAGACTGCAGGATGAAGAGGCTACGGACCTGTCGTAAGACAGACTGCAGAATGAACGTGGGCATACAGTACGCAGAGGGACAATAAAATACATACAGAACTTCAGTCGGAATACCAGAAGGATGTAGCTGGGAGGAACGAAACTGCGTGTCAGGTTGTGGGCTGTCGTGAAGACGACAATGGCTCTTAGCGTTCCGCGAAAACTTGATCATGTGAGCAACTATCAGGTTTCCAGGACAACATGTGGACTTCATACAGGCCCTACATATGCACACTTGAAGCGTGCATCAGAAACCTGAGCAGTAAATTGCCTCTCTGCGACCCTTACACTCCGTAACTACGATGTCTGACAGTATGGCTGGCTCAGAGTGAAGACGGAAGGTCACTCGGCAGCTTTCAGAGCGACTGGTCGGAGTCACATGCGACTGTGAGTTCTGGGTACATTTGGTTAGGCCTCCCTTTTCGGAAACTGAGACGCCTACACAGCTGTACGCGTAGAGTAATTAGTGTGACGCTAATTTAGTAGAATTAGGGTTTTTTTTCCTGCTTGACCGATAAGCGCCGGCCCAACGCTCCGCCAGCATCGCGTCGTACGCTGCTTGTCGTGGAGGTTTAACAGTCGATGACGGGAGCTAGACAAACGATCGCAGTGATAATAACCTTTAGAAAGTCTCATAAAAACTCAGTAGAGCGTCGGGCGCGCACTTATCGGTCAAGCAGGAAAAGAAACACCCAAACAACCACATCCTTGTATGAAGAGCGTGACAGCACGAATTGTTTAAATATGGACACCTGAAATACAGTGGACCCTCGAACTTCGAACGGTTTGATGTTCGAACAACTTGAAACTCGAACAAAAAATTCGAGGAAAATCCGGTTTTGAAACTCGAACAAAAACTCGAAAGTCGAACAAAGAATCACGTGGTCGTCACGTGGTCGCCTTCTCTCTCTGCTTGGTCCAGATGAAAGAAGAGTAATTCACCTTCCAGTGAACAGTAATATCCCTCCTACTATTATTATTGATTGATTATTATACAATATTTTTATGTATGTACTATTATAAATAAACATTTTCAATTATTTAAATTAAATATACTTGTTTTATCATTATGGTCTTTTGAAATGGGCACTTAAAATGTTTTATATTGGGTAAATTTTGGGGGTCTGGAACGGATTAATTCAATTTACATTATTTCTTATGGGGAAATTTAACTCGAAAGTCGAACAACTTGAAAGTCGAACCGTCTCCTGGAACGGATTGTGTTCGAAGTTCGAGGTTCCACTGTACGTGTATTCCATTTTTACATGTATCTCACGTGTCACGTAATGCAAGACACACGTGTAACTTGGTGAATAAAATCATAGCAAAAAAATCGGACAAAAGTATATACCTTTGTATATGAGATAGTTAATTATTGTACAGATAAAATTCTACATAGAACATGCCATGAAGGCCCAGAGGGGGAGTAGAGGTATAGCTCTACTGTTTCTTTAACCTCGGCGCTAGATGGGTGTGGGTGGTCAACGCCACGTCCCGGCCGCTTTAACCCCCGGAATGACCCGGTACCCATTGTACAGGAGGCTGGGTGGGCCCCAGTGCCGGTCTGAACGTGTGCGTAAAATCTCGCCCCCACCGGTATTGGATCCCCGGACCGTCCAGCCCGTAGCGAGTCGCTATACCGACTGAGCTATCCCGGCCCACAATAGTTAATTATTATAATATTTAAACAACGCTCTGAACTGGCGCTCAACAGAGGACCACAGTCAGTAGCACGATAAGACGACGACCTGCACACTCAGCCCATCCACCCCCTTCTGCTGATAAAGGGGAGGGAGCAGCTCAGGATGCTGCGTGTCCACTGTTTGAACGTCTGAACAAACTGATCAATTGGCGTGCAATTTAGTAGGAATGTTACATCACTGGAGCGAACTCTAACTTCGGACTTTTCCTTTTTGCAAAACAAAATCCCAACGGCGCTGCGTGAGATTGTGGTAATATAGAGTGCCGATAAAGCGCTGCAGGCGCTGGCTACGGGTAGCTCGTAATTTTACTGGTAGGTGGATCTTCCAACATTTATCTAATTTATTCGATCATAATCCCCCAAGCAAGGGGATGGAAACGGAGCCCCCACGCAAGGGGTGGTCAAGAGAGGCGGATTCCACGACTGTGTTCTGAGAGAAGCGAGGAGGGGCAAAGCGCCACGTAATTCCGCATAACATGGGGGGCACGAAATTGTGAGCTGGCAGCGACAATAGCGACATAATATTGGATTTTAAAGTTATTTCTCATTCTAAGAAGAATTCAGCGAGACACTGTCATAAATGTACATAGGTCTTCATGTAAAGTACCGTTATTGTTGTTAGATTCTAATGAAACTTTTTTCGACACATTTTCGAAAAATACTCAAATATTTAATATCAGGAAATTCCGTACAGTGGGAGCCGAGTTGTTCCATGCGGACAGACAGACATACATACACACAGACAGACGTGACAAAGCTAATAGTCGCTTTTCGCAATTTTACGAAAGCACCTAAAAACTGTTAGAAGTTCTTCTAAATATTTTCCGATACTGCGCGCCTTTTTTGTGAATTTTCTGCCGACCAGTAGGGGAGAGGGGGGCTAATTGGCTACAGGGGTAAGTTGGAAAAAGGGCCAACTATCCCCCCTCTCCCCTAACTCTTGTTTTAACTTTCTACGTAACCGTCTGCATGATGTCATGGATCAAGTAATTAATGGACCGACTTCACCACTGTACACTCTTTCACAGAATGAGCTTTCTAAATCTAGTGTCTAAAAATCACATCTTTTCACAGCGTTCAAGTATCTGAAATAGCTGAACTGACTCAATAAAACAGACCTCTTTTTTTAATTCGCTAATGACAGTCAATCTGGTCAATAAATTCGCAGCACTATAGGACCCAAAGTGCATTAGCCGTGTTCACAAAGTCCGCTTCTTATCTAGAGAATAAGCCCCATAATTATAACGCATTCAAATAAAGCAGTGCATACAACGTATTTACAGTAAAATTGTTATTAAATTATAAATTCATCTACTTGTCACCTCGAATGATTTATGAGATGTAATTTTGCACTCTTTTGTAAGGAGCTCTGTAAATGACGAGCTAACTCCCAGCTGCGCATCCCTTTACCGACTCCAAGTGCGACATGGCCAGCGACTGAAATAGCAATAATGCAGTTGTAAATCGCGCCACTGGGGGGTAACTTGCATGGCGCGATTTTGGTGAGAATGCAGAGCGGGAAGGTAAAGGTAAAGCTCTCCCTAGAACAGACCATGAAGGCCCAGAGGGGAAGTAGAGGTATAGCTCTACTCTTTCTTTAACCCTGGCACTAGATGGGGGTGGGTGGTCAACGCCACGCCCCGGCCGCTTTACCCCCAGGAAAGAGACCCGGTACCCATTGTACAGGAGGCTGGGTGGGCCCCAGGGCCGGTCTGGACGGCTGCGAAAAATCTCGCCCCCACCGGGATTCGATCCCGGGACCGTCCAGCTCGTAGCGAGTCGCTATACCGACTGAGCTATCCCGGCCACGTACTGAAATGAACAAAAGAGTTAACACCGACTAGGCTACGGACTGCACGATCGAAGTTAGCTTCTCGTCAGGGAAAAATTTTATTTTCTCTAAACCAGTGGTATTCAACCTGGGGTACGCGAAGACATCTTACGGGGTACGTAAAATTAAAAAAATAAATGTATTATTTCATGATAAACACTGAATAATCAGGGCCAGATTTAGGTTTAGCCACAAGAGACCGGACGTAAGGACATGCGATTCGGGAGCGCCATTCTCTCTCTCTCTCTCTCTCTCCTTTATGCGATTCTTATCTGGGCGGCTAGTTTCATTTTATTCCACATAGTGCATATAATTTTGCTTTGCTAAAATACCTTTGTTCCTTTATTAATTTTTGTATGATAGACAATAATATATTTGTTATTTAATAGCTTGACTCTCCTTTTTCTCATTTAAAATTATTATTTAATACATTATTTTGGATGTAATTTATTTAACTTATTTTACATGTAGATTATAGACTGTGTATAACTTGAATTATGCACCAACAACTTTGGGGGTACAAAGTTGAAGAGAAATTATATCTGGGGGTACGCGAACAAAAAAGGTTGAATACCACTGTTTTACGTCACTGGCCTGAAGGCTCAAGAAAGTTTGATACCCCTGGATGGTAACGTACAGCATACGTCAGCAGAGACAGATAACATTGCAATATATTTTTAAATTCAATAATTATAACGTTTAGATTCTGTTATAAGAATGACAAAATATTCGTAATACTGTGTTTAATTTTAATGAAAATATTTACTCTGTTTGTTGCTAAAATAAAGGGCAGCCCGCCGTAAAGTTCAAAATTATCCGTGCGGTGTGTGTACTATACACCAGTTTGAGACCCCTCCTGTAGAGGGCCCCGGTGTTCGCCCACTCGTGGCGCCACATTGCTGAATCAAATCGCAACGGCGGGGAAATTTACTGGAATTTATTTATACGCATTAAATGGGAAACAGAGTTTCAGGAAGATGACTTCACTGCTTGGAATCAGTTCAGTTACGAAGTAGTTAAGGGGAGCAGGAGAGGCAAACTGCAGGGCTGACATGCTAACATAACAAATTGGGGGGTTAACAATGTCCTTACTAAATTTAGGGAATTATAAATTTAGATTTGTGTACAGTACAAATCCCAGTCGCAGTACATAGTTCAGTATGATCACAATACGTCATTCAACAACATTCTCCTACAAACATAAACTTATGCGTATGTTTTATATTATACTCTGCCTGACAGAGGTGGGCCGCGATAGCTCAGTCGGTATAGCGACTGGCTACGGGCCGGACGGTCCGGGGATCGAATCCTTGCCGATCCCAGTGTCCGTGCGGTCTAAGGCGTGGGTCTTCGGCCGCTGGCTTACTAGGATCGTGGGTTCGAATCCCACCGGGGGCATGGATGTTTGTGTTGTGTTGTACGGACAGTAGTATGGAACATAAGTGGCATGAAGGACGAAAAGGATTAAACAGTACAGAAATGGATCAAAGGAGAAAAACCCCGGACAGACCAAAAAAAAAAATAAAAAAATCCCGGTGGGGGCGAGATTTTCAGCACCCGTCCAGACCGGCCCTGGGGCCAAACCAGCCTCCTATACAATGGGTACCGGGTCTCTTTCCCGGGGGTAAAGCGGCCGGGGCGTGGAGTTGACCACCCACCCCGATCTAGTGCCAGGGTTAAAGAAAGAGTTGAGCTATGTCTCTACTCCCCCTCTGGGCCTTCATGGCCTGTTCTAGGGGAGAACTTTACCCTTTTTACCTGCCTGACAGAGTGTATGGGATACGTGAAGCTATCGTCGTTCCTTTATTTTTTAGAACACGCTGAAACTGACGGCCTTAAGTATACATAATTAATCAAATAAAACTACATAATTTACAACAGTTCACTCAATCTGACAGCTCTCATTTTAACAATACAGTTACAACAGATTACCATAACACGTGAAAGATTAAACCTTTAAAGACAAAACGCGTCTGTTTTATACAAGGACTCAGTTCGTACCGCGCAGTAAACACTCTCCACCTCGGTTATAAAAACCAATCTATTAATGTTGTTTAAGGCAAAGATCGCTGTTCGTTCCGAGATGCATACACAACACATAAACGAAATGCGAGCAGCATGTAGAATTTTTGAATGTTAAACTTACTAGTGCGTAAAGTAACCGCTAGGCTTTAAAAGATTAAACTGCAATATGTTCAGAAATCTTGCTGCTACAGTAGACAGGGGTTTCAATTTAACAAATGGATACGTGCAGGAGAGGTAGAGACACACGTATAACAGTGCGCTGTCTAATAAACACAACCAATTCCTTAACACAGTTCTATACAGTCGATATACAATCAAACCTGTCGATTTGGGGCTGCGCTATTGCCATTCGCTTCTAACCCACAGGATAAGTCCGTTACGTCACAATCTCTGACGAACGTGTAACTGTTTGGGCCTCAATTACGAGAGCAAACTCTGACGGTGTTCAAACAAATGACAGTCTTTGGCAGAGCAAGCCTATAACTGCTAAACTCCACTAAGTGACTAGCACCACTCTGTTCTGCATTACACGACACAGCAGCTGCAGTGAATGAAACCGCTGGCTTGACAATCACTTTATCTAGAGGCTGCCTTTGTCTGACGGCTGTGTCTCGGGGGCCGTAAGACAGCTGTAAAACGACAAATTGTGCACTGGTTTTCACAAATGAGACAGCGGTACTATTGTGCTAGTACTTCAGCTAACACTTATTTTAACAGGCCTCCTATACAATTTAAATACACATTACTTCCACAAAATGGAAACTGAACCTGGCGAGGTTTGGGAAAAAAATGTGTAGAACAGAATATTTGGACCTAAAAGGTAAAGTAGCCGATCCCAGTGGCCGTGCGGTCTAAGGTATTCGGCCGCTCGCTTACTAGGATCGTGGGTTCGAATCCCACCGGGGGCATGGATGTCTGTCTCTTGTGAGTGTTGTGTGTTGTGAGGTAGAGGTCTCTGCGACGGGCTGATCACTCGTCCAGAGGAGTCCTACCGACTGTGGTGTGTCTTAAGTGTGTGATCATGACACCTCGACGAAACGAGGAGGCCCAGGCCCCCAAGGGGCTGTCGAGCCATTAAAAAAAAAAGGTAAAGTAACGTTTCCCCGTCCACGCCACAAAGGCATACAGGGGGAGTACAGGTATAACTCCACTCATTCGTAACCTCGGCACTAGATGGAGGTGAAACTTCACGCCCAGTCGCTGTACCCCCGCGAAAGAACCCCGGTACCCTCTGAACAGAAGACTGGGTGGGCCCCAGAGCTGGACAGGAGGTTCAGGAGAAGAAAAAAAATTCCGTACCGTCCAGCCCGTAGCCTAGAAGCGATACCGTAGACACAAGTGACCTATGAATGTCATGCAACAAACATGACAGTCTGATGCTTTACTAGAAGTCCCACTGCTGACAGGGGCTACAACGGCCTATCAGCGAATTCACAATGGTTACACACAATTGTGTACAACTGGCAGAATGACAGACGACTGCGGGCAGAAGAGCGAAATACTCAGAGAGCACCTTCTGTACTGTCACATTTTATAACACTAATCCCACACAGACATCTCCGGCGTGAACTGCAGACCCTGTCGTCTAATCCTTTAAGCTGTTGATTCATCTCCTACAACTACGTTTTGTAATTTGTAGCTGCGAACACTACGAATGAAAGAAAGGACGGGTAAAGCGGTAGCTCGTCTGAAGTACTCGGTTCGCATCACGACTGGCTACAACTGACCATCGAGGCTGTACGCAATAAAACAAGTTACAGCAGGCACAGTACCCTCCCCCCTCGACACAACTCATTCGTCGTTTACAATCATCCTGGCACACCTCTCTGTAAGGTATATAAACTCGGGGATACGCGGTGAAGAAGTTGGTTGAGGTCATTGACATTTTTCATTGACATAATCCTTCCGGCCGCACTATGGCCCTGGGGTCGACTCAGCCTCCAACAGCAATGAATACCAGGAGTATCTCCTGGGGGTAAAGGCGGTCGGTGGTTAGGGCTGACAACCTTACCACTTTCACGTGCCGATTGTCTATAAATTCTGGAAGCCTCAACCTCCTACAGCCGTAAGGGAACGCATACGGATTGCTTTATCTTTCCTACCGATGGTGGTGTGTCTCCACGTCCAGGTACTTGAAACAGACGTGCCATATATTGGAACAAACAACGATAAATGAATATGATATGAATGATAAACCGCGGGCGAGATGCAAAGTGGGGACACAGTCAAGCACGCAGCAGCCACGCAAGCTGACAGTAGCTGTATTCCTCCCCACGACAGAACAACCTTGTGATCTTTATTGCAAAAGCGTCTTCACAAACGACTTAACTAACTCCATGCAGCTCAGTCCGTCTTGAGAAGCTAACAGGTCGTCAGCTAGTCAAGAAATCCCCCGCGTTTTATGAAACCCGAAGGTTCATTACCGCACTCACAACAGCCCGCCACCTGTCCCTATCCTGAGCCATATCAATCCAGTCCATGCCCCCCATCCCACTTCTTGAATATCCATTTTAATATTATCCTCCCATCTACGCCTGGGTCTTCCAAGCGGTCTCCTTCCCTTAGGTCTTCCCACCAAAATCCTGTATGCACCTCTCCCATACGTGCTACATGCCCCGCCCACCTCATTAATCTTGATTTGATCACCCGAATGATATTTTGTGATGAGTACAGATCATTTAAGTTCCTCGTTATGTAGTCTTCTCCACTCCCCTGCTACCTCGTCCCTCTTGGGCCCAAATATCCTCCTCAGCACCCTATTCTCGAACACCCTCAGTCTATGTTCCTCCCACAGTGTAACAGACCAAGTTTCACAGCCATATACACAAATGACTTAAATGCTAGAAACAGTGTCCGCTCTGAATGGTTTGCTTTTAGCGCATCTGTAATCTAAATCTAGGACAGCTTAAGCCTTATATACAGCGCAATGTTCATATGGCACACTGCTGCCTAGCTGTTGGCGCCCAGAACACTGGCACGCAGTATCCCTCCGGAGGTGACACGAATGTCGGTGCTACAGTCCCTGACATGGTGACCGTGCGCTGTTGCTGTCTGGTTATATCTTCATTCTTTTTGTCAGCAAAATCTCCTTTACCACTCTCACCGCTAAATGCAGCAGCTGAAATATCTGGGGTGTGCTTGCTTATGTATTTCAAGTAGGATGAATGTCTTTTGTCTGCAGTTTTACATTCATTCCATATGAAAAGAAGTCTCTAGAATATGAACCGCTGAACTTAGAGACATTGCATGTAATATCCTTCGGTCGGTTCAGCTTGTGTGTGCTGACATGGGATATGACGACGACGCCCGCAGGTATTCGGAGTAACAATGCACCACAGTGCTTTGTGCTCGAGCAAAAGGCAATCTTGATTCCAGAAACGCGACAACTTAGTGCAATATCATGTAAAAAGGTTGTATTGGGAGCGGGGGGATGTAGCAGCCCTTTCAAAACAGGGTTACATCTGTTGAAGACACATGCAAATACAGACATTGGAGCCCTCCGCCGTAAAGAAGCAGTGATAAAATAGTTTCACAGCATTGACGAAGATCAGAAAAAATAGATCATACATAAAGGAGAAGACACTGACGTGAGTGATCAATACAGTATTACGTTACAGATCGTACAGGAAGGAGAAGACACTGACGTGAGTGATCAATACAGTGTTACGTCAAAGATCGTACAGGTAGGAGAAGACACTGACGTGAGTGATCAATACAGTGTTACGTCAAAGATCGTACAGGTAGGAGAAGACACTGACGTGAGTGATCAATACAGTGTTACGTTACAGATCGTACAAAAAGGAGAAGACACTGACGTGAGTGATCAATACAGTGTTACGTTACAGATCGTACAGGAAGGAGAAGACACTGACGTGAGTGATCAATACAGTGTTACGTCACAGATCGTACAAAATGGAGAAGACACTGACGTGAGTGATCAATACAGTGTTACGTTACAGATCGTACAGGAAGGAGAAGACACTGACGTGAGTGATCAATACAGTGTTACGTCACAGATCGTACAAAAAGGAGAAGACACTGACGTGAGTGATCAATACAGTGTTACGTTACAGATCGTACAGGAAGGAGAAGACACTGACGTGAGTGATCAATACAGTATTACGTTACAGATCGTACAGGAAGGAGAAGACACTGACGTGAGTGATCAATACAGTGTTACGTTACAGATCGTACAGGAAGGAGAAGACACTGACGTGAGTGATCAATACAGTGTTACGTCAAAGATCGTACAGGAAGGAGAAGACACTGACGTGAGTGATCAATACAGTGTTACGTCACAGATCGTACAAAAAGGAGAAGACACTGACGTGAGTGATCAATACAGTGTTACGTTACAGATCGTACAGGAAGGAGAAGACACTGACGTGAGTGATCAATACAGTGTTACGTTACAGATCGTACAGGAAGGAGAAGACACTGACGTGAGTGATCAATACAGTGTTACGTCACAGATCGTACAAAAAGGAGAAGACACTGACGTGAGTGATCAATACAGTGTTACGTCACAGATCGTACAGGTAGGAGAAGACACTGACGTGAGTGATCAATACAGTGTTACGTCACAGATCGTACAAAAAGGAGAAGACACTGACGTGAATGATCAATACAGTGTTACGTCACAGATCGTACAGGAAGGAGAAGACACTGACGTGAGTGATCAATACAGTGTTACGTTACAGATCGTACAGGAAGGAGAAGACACTGACGTGAATGATCAATACAGTGTTACGTCAAAGATCGTACAGGAAGGAGAAGACACTGACGTGAGTGATCAATACAGTGTTACGTCACAGATCGTACAGGAAGGAGAAGACACTGACGTGAATGATCAATACAGTGTTACGTTACAGATCGTACAAGTAGGAGAAGACACTGACGTGAATGATCAATACAGTGTTACGTCACAGATCGTACAGGAAGGAGAAGACACTGACGTCAGTGATCAATACAGTGTTACGTCACAGATCGTACAGGAAGGAGAAGACACTGACGTGAATGATCAATACAGTGTTACGTCACAGATCAGTCCGTTCGCACATCTGACACACCTTCCGTTAGAGGCACATCCCCTTACAACACGTCATACTTCAGAACGGCAAACAGAAGTGAAGAGTAGCAACAAGTAACACATTAATGCTGCAAGTATAACAAAGGTGCAGGTGACCGCTGTGTGTGGTGAAGACAGTTACGTACTGGAGATGCCGAATTTAGAGATTCATAAAACATGACATTGGAATATTAAATGCATTAATGTTCGCCGATGACAAGGTGATAATATCCATGATACAAGGAACATGTCACAGAAGTGTTTAATGTCACCTTCCAAAAATATGAAATCTCAGCTTTCGAAGGAAAATATTCCCCCAAAGGCAGAAGTGTCACTGGATATCAAACAAACAAACAAAGAAGTGAGACGCTCCAGTTCTTCTGGATGCCCTGCCACGTAACAAAATTACAAAAACCATACTGTGGGATAAACGGAACATTTGAAATTCAAACTAAGAAAGAAATACACATGAAGTTGCGTAAAAAACTGACCCTCCCTGTAAGTCTATGAAATTTCTGAGAGCAATAGATGAATTAAGACTATTGGATAAGAAATTATATTAGAATTCAAATATAAGTTAGAAATTTACACAAGACGGTAGGAGGGAGGGACAGAGAGAGTGAGTGTGAGAGAGAGAGAGAGAGAGGGGGGTTTTCGCATGTGTAGGGCAAATCGGAGCATTAAATACGTACAAATCGCACGAAATAAGAGCATAGAAGAACACGTGGAAGACGAATATGGATGAGATATATTGTTTATATTTTACTACAAAATTTAAACTCATTAAATTGAAATCATGCGAAAGCCAAGTAGTCACAGTTTGTCAAGATATTGCTGATTCATTGGACGAGGGAGTAAGGACTGACGCGATTATAATAGATTTTTCAAAGGCTTTTGATTTAGTCCCACATGATAGGCTGCTTTCAAAAATTGCGGAAACCGGTGTGGACTTGAGGGTAGTGGTGTGGATAAAGGAATTTCTGTTAGGACGTTCGCAAAGAGTTAGAGTAGACGGACAACTATCTGATGAAGTCAGAGTAACGTCGGGAGTGCCGCAAGGGAGCGTATTAGGTCCGTTGCTCTTCCTCGCTTATGTTAATGATATTTGGAGAAACATTGAGTCAAATATACGGCATTTCGCTGATGATTGTATAATATACAGGAGAATAATCGATAGTAATGACATTGAAAATTTGCAGACAGACTTAAATAGATTAGGGGAATGGGCGGTTGAAAATGAAATGAGGATAAATCCAGGTAAGAGTAAAGCAGTAAGCTTCAATAGAGCTAGGGTGAAAGGTAAACTGAGGTATTGTATTGGGGATCAACTAATTCCAGAGGCAAATAGCTTTAAGTATTTAGGAATAATTATACGCAGCGACCTAAGCTGGGCAGATCATGTAAATTATACACTAAGAAAATCATGGAAGGCTCTTCATTTCGTAATGCGTATACTCAAAAGGGCAAATAATAATACGAAAAGTTTAGCTTATACGGCACTTGTGAGACCGATACTTGAGTATGGAGCGGTGTGTTGGGACCCATACAGAGAAGGTCAGGTAAGCGCTTTGAATCGCGTGCAAAAGAGAGCGGCAAAATTTGCAAATAATACAAATGAATCGGGTTGGGAAACATTGACACAGCGTAGAGCGATAGCCCGAATATGCGCCCTTTTCAAAGCATACACCGGGGGACGGGCTTGGAAAACAATAGGGGATAGACTGCTAAAACCATGCTACCTGGGTAGGGACGATCATAGTCGGAAAATTAGGATTAGGAAACAAAGAACAGATGTAGGTAAATATTCCTTTGTAAATAGGACCATAAAAAGCTGGAACCAATTACCTCCAAGCGTACTAGCGACTTTCCCCTGTAAATTAAGCTCTTTTAAAAAAAGGGTCAAGAACGTCATTACAAGCTAAGGACTTTTAAGTGGAGATTAAATAAAAATAAGGGAAGTGCTCTGGTTTCAAGTGAAGTGAAGTGAATTAAGTTCTTGGGGGATATAATTAGCATGTACTTTGGTCTGACTTTATACTGAGGATATTCTAACGCACTGAAATTAATTAATGTGTGGTGGTTTTTTGTATTGTGCTTGTTTAAAAAAAAAATTTTTTGTATTCTGTGTATGGGTGTTTTTGTAAGGTGTGGATGCTTTTGTAAGGTGTGGATGATTTGTAAGTTGTGGATGTTTTTGTAATGTGTGTACGGTGTTCTAATATGTGTACTTGTATTTACTGTATGTATTTTGTTTACTGTATGTATTTGGTTTGGATGTGTAAGGGTGGTTTAGTAAGGTGCGTACGGTTTTCTAATATGTGTATTTGTATTTACTGTATGTATTTTGTTTTGTATGTGTATGGGTGTTTTTGTAAGGTATGGATGTATTTGTAAGGTGTGGATGTTTTTGTAAGGTGTGGATGCTTTTGTAAGGAGTGGATGCTTTTGTAAGGTGCAGATGTTTTTGTAATGTGTGTACGGTGTTATAATGTATGTACTTGTATTTACTGTATGTATTTAATTTTGTATGTGTATGGGTGTTTTTGTAAGGTGTGTACGGTGTTCTAATATGAGTACTTGTATTTACTGTATGTATTTTGTTTTGTATGTGCATGGGTGTTTTTGTAAGGTGTGAACGGGGTTTTTCTAATATGTGTACTTGTATTTACCGTATGTATTTTGTTTTGTATGTGTATGGGTGTTTTTGTAAGGTGTGGATGTATTTGTAAGGTATGGATGTTTTTGTAAGGTGTGGATGCTTTTTAAGGAGTGGATGCTTTTGCAAGGTGTGGATGTTTTTATAATGTGTGTACGGTGTTATAATGTGTGTACTTGTATTTACTGCATGTATTTTGTTTTGTAATTGTGTATAGTTTGTTTTGTATTGTTAATTTTATGTATATTTATATGTCCATTTGTATTGTGTGTACTAGTGTAAGGACTACTGCCACCGGGTGAAAACCCAATTGCAGTAAATAATAATAATAATAATAATAATAATTCCGAAATAAAATTACAAGGCCTGCCTGCATATGTCTAACACACGCTGCATGCATTGTGTTACCAATTTACTCTTCACCTGTTCTTTGTATACACTTACAGTTTAACTACTGGCGTTGTCACCAGCTCAGACCATTTACCATCCAAAAAGGAACTGGAAAGAATGTGAAAAAAACGTGGCTGTCGCCTTACATTAGTTAGCGTCTCGGCATATGGCTGGACGGACTGACTGAAACCAGCAAGACATCAGCTGAGAACAGCGGGTCACCGTGATGGGATGTGAACCCTGAGCCTGTGGAATACGAAGCTGGAGCTGCGAGCCTCAGCTTTTAATTATTGATTTCTGTGCGCTACAGTGATAAATATTTTGGCGTGGAAAATACAATGGGGTAACGCGTGACAAATGTATTCATTCGAAGCTACAGGACACAGAGGTCGTATGGACACAACGAGCATCGACATGTGTTGAACATGGCGACACAGCAATGATTGATGGGAATGCTCTCTGCGATGGAATCACAGGTCAGAAGTTTCCATTTTCACATATTGCTGCATGGGTCACGTATTGGTGTACAGATCGCACACGAAAGGAAGACCCCGCGTTGCAAGCTCGCTCGCAGATCAAATCTATCTCTGATTAGTTTCCGAGAAAATCAGAAACAGCAACTTGCACAGTCTGTATTCGCCTTTCACAACACTCTAAAACTCGGTTAATTTTCACGTAACTTAGCGCGAAGACGACGCTACTGGCATCCCGTAGCTGTATACGTTCGATTTAAAAACTCATAATTTCCATCACTTCAACATGAGACCGGTGAAATGCCTGAGGAAAATATGCATCATAACTGAAATTGGGTAGGCCTACAGAGTATTTTAATAGAACAATGTTAATGTTGAGCGATGTTTTTATGCTGTCTGCAAAGCGTATCTGAACCTTTTATCTTCCAAATACTCTAAAAGTATCACGAATAAAAAGAGAATTTCAAGGTAGCATTAAAATGATACGTAAATAAGTACACATTCCTTTCACTTGGCTGATAAATTCTTAATGTTTAAAAATGACCCATAATCCTTTCAAGGGTTTCTGTACATAGTACAAATCAACAATACAAATTACATGTTGTAATTTATTCTAAAAACACCGTGCATCTTATCACAATCACTATATAAAAACACCGTGCATCTTATCACAATCACTATTTAAAAACACCGTGCATCTTATCACAATCACTATATAAAAACACCGTGCATCTTATCACAATCACTATTTAAAAACACCGTGCATCTTATCACAATCACTATATAAAAACACCGTGCATCTTATCACAATCACTATTTAAAAACACCGTGCATCTTATCACAATCACTATATAAAAACACCGTGCATCTTATCACAATCACTATTTAAAAACACCGTGCATCTTATCACAATCACTATATAAAAACACCGTGCATCTTATCACAATCACTATTTAAAAACACCGTGCATCTTATCACAATCACTATATAAAAACACCGTGCATCTTATCACAATCACTATATCAAAACGCCGTGCATCTTATCACAATCACTATATAAAAACACCGTGCATCTTATCACAATCACTATATAAAAACACCGTGCATCTTATCACAATCACTATATAAAAACACCGTGCATCTTATCACAATCACTATATAAAAACACCGTGCATCTTATCACAATCACTATATAAAAACACCGTGCATCTTATCACAATCACTATATAAAAACACCGTGCATCTTATCACAATCACTATATAAAAACACCGTGCATCTTATCACAATCACTATATAAAAACACCGTGCATCTTATCACAGTCACTATATAAAAACACCGTGCATCTTATCACAATCACTATACAAAAACACCGTGCATGTTATCACAATAACTATATAAAAACACCGTGCATCTTATCACAATCACTATTTAAAAACACCAACTGGATGCAATTTTTATTTTTAAAGAACTGTATAGTTCTTTAAAACATTTTAATAAAACCCGACATATGTTTCGGCTCTTCACTGAGCCATCCTCAGGGGTTTTTTGTCACTAAAACTGCATATATTTAAAAACGTCCATTCATTGGTCCACTTAAAAGTGGACCAATGAATGGATGGCTCAGTGAAGAGCCGAAACATATGTCGGGTTTTATTAAAATGTTTTAAAGAACTATACAGTTCTTTAAAAATAAAAATTGCATCCAATTGGTGTTTTTAAATAGTGCATGTTGTAAATTCAATTTTTTAATGTTCGGAAAAACACAACTGATAAGAATGTAGTAAATTCTCTATATTTCTACTACATGTTTCGGCCTATTTGATTGGCCAATAAAATAGGCCGAAACATGTAGTAGAAATATACATAATTTACTACTTTCTTAACAGTTGTGTTTTTCTGAACATAAACAGTTGAATCTAGTTACATAACACAAAGGGATGACGATACCGAAGTTTACCTACTGAACACATTACGAAATAGCATAACATTAAACACACTAACACTGAAATGTTACATGTATCTATTTTTAGTATTTTATAGCTTATTCCACAGCTTACAGTCCCTCTAACCGCTGGATCCATGGAATGGAGGTAAATACATATGTAATTAGGTGTGTGGTACAAAGTGCTATGGGGAACACGTGACATGCACGGCCATTTCCCCCGATTTCTACTACTCGAGGGATAGCACGAGCCAGTCGCATGAATTAGAAGTGGGAGCAGGAAAATGTGATGAGAGCTGAGAGTAATTGGAAAGCTTTTGATATTGACAAAGCTCTGTGACTCAGACGAACGAACGGGAAGCAAACGGAAATGAGTCGCATTGCAAGTGCAAAGACGACCCCCCCCCCCCCCGCTGGGCTTTGGTTCAGTCTAAACTCGGCAATGTGTCCTTGTTCCAAGTGTCACTTTACTGGTTCATTGTTACTCCGTCTTTATACGGCACGGCTGGAAATAACATACAAGACAGGCAATGTACGTATAACGTAACATTGAAGCGCGTTCGCGTAACCATTGTTGCAGTGGAAAAGCAATAAGTATTACATATTATGAGTGTGTGTTCTGTAGCCTTAGTTATCCAGCATGCAAAGCGCATGCGCCGTATTTTATTGTCACCTGTGGCCTGTCTGGCTGTACCATATTTTTCCACATGTCATAAACGGCATGATTTTCGGGAAAAAGTTATTGAACATAAAACGTTTGATATATCGTCTAGAAACAACTGTAAGAGTGACTTACTTGTACATAATCTAAAGCGTAATTACGCTATTAAGATAAAATAAAATTTAAACGTATATGTCCTATAGATATCATCAGATCCTATTCGCTTGTGATCTACAACTGAACAGTTGCTGTTTTTTTTATATGAATCACCCTGTATAACAGGCTGAATTATGTTGGCAGTTATCATTAACAAAATAAAGACTGAATCTGCGATTCTAAGCAATTATTTATCCTTCCGATCAAAATTCATCAGCACATTAAATACATGAATCATGACGTAGGCCTATGTATTAAGAAAGGACTTTTAATCATCTCGGGATACATCATTAACGAGGTGCTTGGGACTAGGTTTACATTTCATTATATTTGGGAGTAACCCTTAAGAGCACTGCACGTTACAGCCGGCAGTCTAATCCACATTCTAACACTGTGTAACGCTGCCGAATTAGGCAATGCCAGTCGTTACCAAAGCACGAACACTGACACATAACACCAGCACTGCCAGTCGTTACCAAAGCACGAACACTGACACATAACACCAGCACTGCCAGTCGTTACCAAAGCACGAACACTGACACATAACACCAGCACTGCCAGTCGTTACCAAAGCACGAACACTGACACATAACACCAGCACTGCCAGTCGTTACCAAAGCACGAACACTGACACATAACACCAGCACTGCCAGTCGTTACCAAAGCACGAACACTGACACATAACACCAGCACTGCCAGTCGTTACCAAAGCACGAACACTGACACATAACACCAGCACTGCCAGTCGTTACCAAAGCACGAACACTGACACATAACACCAGCACTGCCAGTCGTTACCAAAGCACGAACACTGACACATAACACCAGCACTGCCAGTCGTTACCAAAGCACGAACACTGACACATAACACCAGCACTGCCAGTCGTTACCAAAGCACGAACACTGACACATAACACCAGCACTGCCAGTCGTTACCAAAGCACGAACACTGACACATAACACCAGCACTGCCAGTCGTTACCAAAGCACGAACACTGACACATAACACCAACACTGCCAGTCGTTACCAAAGCACGAACACTGACACATAACACCAGCACTGCCAGTCGTTACCAAAGCACGAACACTGACACATAACACCAACACTGCCAGTCGTTACCAAAGCACGAACACTGACACATAACACCAGCACTGCATTTCATCAATACTCGACAGGATGGCGCTCCCTGCAATGACTCAACTAAGGGTCAAAGCACTTGGACCATAGATTTGCTACTTCACTGCCTGTCTCAGTTCAGACACCGTCCAAATTTCCAGGCATCTTTGCAAGAAGGAAACAAGGGCGCAAAACTGAGCGCTTGAAAGCACCCGATACCTTCTCTCCACTCTGATGTAATTTTATAAAAGTGCCTAATAGCGCTTTTTTTTCCAATGGCTCGACAGCCCCTTGGGGGCCTAGGCCGCCTCATTTTTCGAGGCTTCACGATCACACACATTTAGACACACCACACTCGGTAGGACTCCTCTGGACGAGGGACCAGCCCGTCACAGAGACCTCTACCTGACAACACACAACACTCACAAGAGACACACATCCTATGCCCCGGTGGGATTCGACCCCGATTCCCATGTAAGACGAACGGCCGCAGACCCACGCCTTAGACCGCACGGCCACTGCGATCGGCCTAATATGCGCATACACGCGTAAAACACCGTACATGCGATGTAATAGTCCGCTCTTAAGACCTATATGCGCTTTTGTCGTTAAGTCTTGCATTTCGTGTGCAGCCGAGGCCAAATAACAACATGGCCTACAATGCAGTTACACAAGTACGAACCCAAACCAAAAGATGCAGGCAGTACGTTACACCACAATGCTGGTACCCACTTACCAGGCTGCATTTTGTCACAGCTAAAAATACCACAAATGAAGTAAGGTTATGATACTGTAGCATAATTTGTACTGGCAAAGGTAAAACAATGAAGTCGTCCCTATCCACGCCATGAAAGCATATGGGGGGAGCAGAGGTATAGCTCTACTCATTCTTAACCTCGGCGGTAGGCCGTGCCATGGCTCAGGCGGTTAGTCGCCGGCCTCTCACCGCGGAAGCCCGGGTTCGATCCCGGGTCAGTCCATGTGAGATTTGTGGTGGACAAAGTGGCACTGGGACAGGTTTTTCTCCGAGCAATTCGGTTTTCCCCTGTCAATTTCATTCCACTGGTGCTCCATTACTTGTAAAACTTGGTAAAAAAACTGCTCATCTTTATCATCTTCATTGGGGTTGCACAAGAAGCCTTAAGGCTGCAGTGCGACCGTAGCATCTGCTGCGGGGCCCTTCACCATGTAAAAAAACAAAAAAAACTCGGCGGTAGATGGAGGTAAGTGGTCAATATCATGTTCCGGCCACTTTACCCCACGGGGAAAGAACCCCAGTACACATTAATTAAAAGGCTGGGTTGGCCCCAGAGAAATTTGGAGAAGGGAGAAATCTGCCTCTGCAGAGATTCAAACCCCGGAATCGAATCCGTAAAACCTTCCAACTGCGAGTGAATTCATAAAAACGCATTAAAAAAAAAAAAAAAAAAACGTGAATTTCCCGCATAAATCCCTTTAGCTAATATCGGGAGACAAATCGGACGGAGCAATTTTTTGGCAGAGAAAATCAACATTACACACAGCTGAAGTTGACGGAAGGCGGGGGAGAGGGGGGGGGGGCAGATGAAGGTGAATAATGAATGGGCGAGTGAATGGCAGGAAGCAACACGAGAAATACACTGCACTGCCGGTTAAGTCCGTGATGCTCTAGCAACACACACGTTCGTCGCCTTCCTAGTCTGAGCGTGTTAGAACACGAGCCACATGTCCAGAATCCTGATTACATTACACAGTCGGCACAACACCTTTGAAGACCTGCATTCCAAGCACGTGTCTGTACTGCGATATGACACGGTCAAGCCACACGCTGCACTGAGGACAAGAGCAACACCGCCGTCGTCATGCGACAAGATCACACAGACCGCACAACATGCTAAGTAGCTAGCTACAACATGCTGCAGACTGATCTAAATGGAAGGCCGATAAAGACACACAACATATTTTGTTGTTGTTGTGTGTGTGAAGGGCCCCGCAGCAGAAGCTACGGACGCACCGCAGCCTTGAGGCTTATTGTGCAACCCTGTGATGAAGGTGACTATTTTTTTCGTTTTTACGTGTGATGGAGCACCGGTGGAATGAAATTGACAGGGGAAAACCGAATTACTCGGGGAAAAACTTGTCCCATTGCCACTTTGTCCACCATAAATCCTACATGGACTGAGCCGGGATCGAACCGGGCCTCCGCGATGAGAAGCCGGCGAGTAACCGCCTGAGCCACGGCGCGGCCTATACAACATTTACTCCAGCTACTTGCACCTATAATTATAAATAACTATTTGTTATTTCGTAATATTCCTCCTACATGTTTCGGCCCATGGCCATCTTCAGGGAGAATTCAGTTACGAAGGAACACATTTCTGTGTACCTAAACACTATAGTATTATTAACACACGCCTGTCTATTACCATAAATAGCCAGTAAAAAGATAAAGGGTTCGTGTCCTATATATTTCGTTCATTAAAACTCCACACATTTCGTAACCTCATCACATTTTCAATGTTAAGTTCTTACGTACAGAAAAGCGAACTACCTTAGAACAAACTACCGAACAGACGGACAGTACAACCCTTGTATTGCAGGCGCATGCGTTTCGAATCGCAGCAGATATGGGCTGTAGTGTTCAAACACAATTAATACGTTACAATAAAACGGTACACAACTCGCTTCTTCCGTCCTTCACCTGTACATCACGGACCCAAACTGTCCTTCATCCAGCTGACCTGTTACATGGAGTGCAGCTACGGGTTACTAACAACACAATGTGGGGTGGAGAAACACGGATAATCTTTAGCCGAGAGCTGGTCGGATTAAGAAGGTGAACAAGCCACAAAAGTGAATAAAACATGTGGAAACACCATTGAAGGTCAAAGAGAATCGAGAAAATCGTGTTTCATAGCACGACTGAAAAAAAGTGAATAAAACATGTGAAAATACCACTGAAGGTCAAAGAGAATCGAGAAAATCGTGTTTCATAGCACGACTGAAAAGAAGTGAATAAAACATGTGAAAATACCACTGAAGGTCAAAGAGAATCGAGAAAATCGTGTTTCATAGCACGACTGAAAAGAAGTGAATAAAACATGTGAAAATACCACTGAAGGTCAAAGAGAATCGAGAAAATCGTGTTTCATAGCACGACTGAAAAGAAGTGAATAAAACATGTGAAAATACCACTGAAGGTCAAAGAGAATCGAGAAAATCGTGTTTCATAGCACGACTGAAAAGAAGTGAATAAAACATGTGAAAATACCACTGAAGGTCAAAGAGAATCGAGAAAATCGTGTTTCATAGCACGACTGAAAAGAAGTGAATAAAACATGTGAAAATACCACTGAAGGTCAAAGAGAATCGAGAAAATCGTGTTTCATAGCACGACTGAAAAGAAGTGAATAAAACATGTGAAAATACCACTGAAGGTCAAAGAGAATCGAGAAAATCGTGTTTCATAGCACGACTGAAAAGAAGTGAATAAAACATGTGAAAATACCACTGAAGGTCAAAGAGAATCGAGAAAATCGTGTTTCATAGCACGACTGAAAAGAAGTGAATAAAACATGTGAAAATACCACTGAAGGTCAAAGAGAATCGAGAAAATCGTGTGTTTCACAGCACGACTGAAAAAAAAGTGAATAAAACATGTGAAAATACCACTGAAGGTCAAAGAGAATCGAGAAAATCGCGTGTTTCATAGCACGACTGAAACAACTAAACTGGCAGATGATGTAGACATATAAAACAGCCATCGAAATGTATGCACGCATTTTACTGTTCTCTGAAGAGCAGCGGTGTGAGCGAAATAAAATTTAAACACTTCTAATTAGGCAATTTTACAAACGAATAGTTTCCCTCTAAGTTTCTTTCCTAGGTATGCCTAGACGAAGGCAGTTTTGTGGTAGGAGCTCAAGGGGAAGAAACGACATGCAACGTGCTTGCTGTGAGACATGCCGACACCCTGCAGGACCGATATGCAAGCAGACATGACGGCGAGCCACTCGGGAACGGATCAACCAAGCCATCTTCTGCCAACACGTTTCAAAACATTTCGTAATTTCCGAACAGAATGCAGTGCGTGATGGACGACCAAAGACGCCTGGTTCGATTTCCCGTATTCTTAAGAAATATTTTTCTACTCCAAACTGTCTGAACCGACTGTGGGACCAAACCGGCCAGCTACTGAGTGGACACCGGGACCTCTTCCGTTGGAGATAAAACGACTGGAGTGAGATGACCAGCCACCCCCACCTAGTGCCAAGATTAAGAATGAGGGGAGCTAATCCTCCACTTCCCTACACCTTCATAGCGTACATAGTGACAATTTCACTTTTCCCCTATTGACACAACTGATTGTGAGGAACAGAGGTTCTTCAGCAAAGAATTGTCGAAGGGCCAGTCAAGAAACTCGTCACCTGTAACGAAACCCGGCTGACCATTGCGGTGTACGTACGCACTCACCACTGTTTCGTATACCGACCACACGAAAACTTGACGGAAGTTATTCTGCGTTAGGTAATTTCAAATTCACTGTTTGTTGTAAGTGAACAATATGAAGCGATGAAACAGAGCAAAGCGTGGAGGATGTAATTCTCAGAATTCCAAGGAAGGCAATTTCTCATCTGTCTCAACAGCTCGCAATTTGTATTGGAAGACACAAAAGTCTCAGACAGAATAATGAGGGGTCACGATCGTCAAACCAACTTTGTCGTCCATTTGCTGTTATCATTGAACAGAACTCTGGTACTCTTAAAAAAAACTGGGCTTACAGATGGGGCCCATTGTTATGTGAATGGGATTGTTAAACAGAAGAGACGAACGTGCGGAACAAAAAGTCCAAACTTCCACAAGATGCTCCAGTCATCCAGCGAACTGCACAGTTTGGCGTGCTTTGTCTGCTGTTGGTATAGCGGGTCCAGTATGCAGGGACGAGAATGAGGAATGATTCTACAGATAAACTTGACGTCATTTCACCCCTCTGTGTTAAGTATACAAAGAAAGCGACACATATATATATATATATATATATATATATACCTCAAACACAACACTTGTTTATTAAAAGTCGAGTAGCAGCTAAATTTCTTGCCTCGTATGAAGCCATCCTCAGGCTGTACAAGACTGTACGAGTATAAGGGAAAAATGTACAACTATGTGTGCAAAATTATTGAAATTGTATTATTAAAAATTTTAATAGTATTATACACACTTCTTCTTCTTCTTCTTCTTCGGTGGCACTGCAGTCCAATGCGGACCTTCGCCTCCTTAATGGCCCTTTCCCAGTCAGCTCTGTTTTTTGACCTTTCTTTCCAGTTGTTAATTTTACACTTCTTAATGTCTGTTTGTACACAATTCCACCATCTGTTTCTTGGTCGACTTCCTTGAGGATTATTATTAAATACTTGACTTACTGTTCTTTTACTCTCCATTCTGTTAACACGACCAATCCATTTGAGCCGACTTATTCTGACAAATGACAGTATATCTAAATCTCCAAACACCTGCTTCAGTTCCTTTGTTATGTCGCTTTCTCCAAGTTTTCACTTACTTTAATTTCCCCAAATATTCTTCCAAAATTTTTCGTTCAAAAACTGCCAGCCCTTTAGCAATGTCCTTATTCAATGTCCACACTTCTGCTCCGTATGTTACCACAGGTCTTATTAATGTCTTATAAATTTTAACTTTTTCTGCTCTAAGTACTGATTGACTCTTTAGTAAAGGAATATAACACACAGTTGTTCATTTTGTCTTTCAACATCTTGCACAGCCTGAGGATGGCTTAATATGAGCCAAAACCATGTAGCTGCAACTATGTTGTTAATAAACAAGTCCTGTACTATAAATAGTTACCAACAAATGCACAAATCACCAATAAAGGTATAAATTAACCTTTTATCATAATTAAAACCCTACACATGTTTCGGCTCACGAGGAGCCATCATCAGGGGGATTACAATAGTGCTTATCAAATGCTGCGTTGGGTCTGTTAACGACACTCGTAATGTTACTTCGCGGTATGTTTAGGAGATCATAAAACGTTTGTATCGTGTGTTAAAATGGTGAAATGAAAGTATGGAGTTAGTAACAGTTGACTGTGTAATTTTACAATTTTTAACTCCATACTTTCATTTCACCATTTTAACATATGATACAAACGTTTTATGATCACCTAAACATATCGTGCAGTAACATTACGAGTGTCGTTAACAGACCCAACGCAGCATTTGATAAGCACTATTGTAAGCCCTGATGATGGCTCCTCGTGAGCCGAAACATGTGTAGGGTTCTAATTATGATAAAAGGTTAATTTATACCTTTATTGATGGTTTGTGCATTTGTTGGTGACTGTTTGTAGTTTAAAAAATGCACAGTGAATTAAGACTAAACAAGTGTTGTGTCTGACAGATATTTATTGGCGTCTTATTGGTCACTCCTTCCTTTCAGCGAATAGGCTGTAACTCAACGGCACCTTCCTTCAACAAGCTGAACTATGGCCACACAGATAATAGAGTTCTGGACATTCTAAACCCTCACTTCCACGATAGAGTCATTTTGAAACGCTAGTTTAGTCGATTTAGTGTAGGGTGGTCCCGACCACCATGTTCTCCTGACCTCAATCCTTGTGATTGCTTTTTGTGGGAGTTTCTTGCTGTTCATATCCCCAGAAATTGTCCGCCAAATATAGCAAATATGAAAACTGAAATGCGTACAGTCACCTAAAATATTGGTACCAATGTTTTGAGGCGGAAAGTACAAATCTTCCTTCAACAGTAGAAGACTACCCTTTGCGTTTACGCCGTGTTGGTGAGGTGACGGGTGGACATATCGAAAAAAGGGTAAGGGTGGACATACGGAACAGTTACAGCACAGTTCCTAACCTTCACGTAATATGTAAAATACAGGGTGATTCAGGGGGAAAGATCAATATTTTGGGAGGCGATGGTATGGGTCACTGTCAGAAAAAAAGTTCATATGAACATCTGCCTGATTCTGAACTGTTACCGAGATACAGCTGTTTCAATCTCCAGACGTAACTCCGTTAGATTTTCGTTTGTGGGGTTAGATAAAGAGCGAAGTTTGCAAAAGGAACGTGGATACACGAGACGAATTGCTCGCTCGCATTTTGGATGCTGCTGCCCGCATAAAGAAACGTGAAGATCAACACAGACGAACAACACGCGATCTTCGCACACGAGTTGCAAAGTGCGCTGAGGTTGACGGTGGGATTTTCGAACATTTATTGTGAACTGTTAACAAATTTGGCATTTAAACATTAAAATTAAAAGAAAATTAACAGTAAGTAATTTATCTTATTTTATTACCATTCACAATGCTTTTGTATTTGTAGATTCAAACAGCTCTATCTCGGTAATCATTCAGTATTTGACACAAGTTCATACGAAATTTTTTTGCTCACAATGACCGACAGTATCACCTCCAAATATATTAACCTTTCCTCCTGAATCACCCTGTATAAAACAGTCCTTTCATGAAGACGACAAATGTACTCGAATGATGGGAAAGGAGGCAAAGGGAGCGGGAGTTTATGCAACAAATGCGGCCATTCCCGCTGAATTCCTAACGGGTATCACGTGTTCCTGTGGGCGGAGACAAGTGCAGAGTGTATACAGGCGTAGGACATGAAAGGAAAACATTTCTTTTAGAATTTTATATTCACACATAAATTAATATCTGAAACACGTCAGCTACCAACCAAAGCACTTCCAGCAACCTTTAATCATCAGAAATTGTAATGAATACGATATAGCAGGTTTACAAGTAAAATTAATTAAACATGTTTACACAAAGCCATCAGCGATGGAAAAAGACTTAATTAGAATTATTTACAAGTCTTGGAAAAACAAGCGAACGTCTATACAGGGAACTGATCCTTTGTTCGAAACTGTACCGCTCAGCGTGGATGGTATATAAAACACGCAGCTACATTTACTTGCTGCTGCAAACCACTCGAAGTTATTTGTCCGAATATTTACCACTGCATTATAAACAATTCAAAGACACGAGATGTGATAACAATATACGGGATTTTTAGAATTCGTAACATGCACAGAATTTATCCATATGCACAGCAGAATGTTTGAATTGAAAGATGACAAGCGGTACTGGCAGTAGGATTAAATGGGCCTAACACTTTGCAGTGTAGTTATTTGCTCTAAGCTATAAGCAGATAAGGAAAATATGCCAAATGACAAGCCCCCAAAAATAGATACGAACAAATTCAATTAAACCAACTAACTAACTAACTAACTAACTCCATGTAGCAGAGTCCTTCTTGAGAAGCTAACAGGTCGTCAGCTAGTCAAGAAATTCCCCGCGTTTTATGGAACCCGAAGGTTCATTACCGCACTCACAAGAGCCGCCGTTGAAATGTCTAACTAACTAACAACTAACTAACTAACTCCATGTAGCACAGTCCTTCTTGAGAAGCTAACAGGTCGTCAGCTAGTCAAGAAATTCCCCGCGTTTTATGGAACCCGAAGGTTCATTACCGCACTCACAAGAGCCCGCCGTTGAAATGTCTAACTAACTAACTAACTAACAAACTACTACACTCCATGAGCAAGTCCTTCTTGAGAAGCTAACAGGTCGTCAGCTAGTCAAGAAATTCCCCGCGTTTTATGGAACCGAAGGTTCATTACCGCACTCACAAGAGCCCGCCGTTGAAATGTCTAACTAACTAACTAACTAACAAACTAACTAACTAACTCCATGGAGCCAGAGTCCTTCGTTGTAGAACGTCATAACTCAGTTCAGTCACGCCTAGAGTCTAAAGGAAAATTCCCCGCGTTTTATGGAACCCGAAGGTTCATTACCGCACTCACAAGAGCCCGCCGTTGAAATGTCTAACTAACTAACTAACTAACTAACTAACTCATACATCCATGTCAGCACAAAATTCCCCTTCATCTAGAGAAGCTAATCAGGTCCGTCCTCAGCTACGTCCAAGAAAAATTCCCCGCGTTTTATGGAACCCGAAGGTTCATTACCGCACTCACAAGAGCCCGCCACCTGTCCCTATCCTGAGCATAAATTCAATATAAGCCCACTTTAACACTTCAAGGGTTATTTTAACAGCACAGAAATAGGCCCACATGGGACTTCTACAAATAATTTTATTTCTGAATAACTACTTCGTGCTTTCGTTTGTATTCATATTTTAAAAAAAAAAGTTACTCTGTTTTAGAAATGTAAATTTCGAACTTTTAATTACAGTAACCTGAATTAAATTTAATCAGACATTTTATTGTTTATGTTATGAGTCAGAATGGGCGGCAAAGTCGGAAAACAAAGACTAACTAAACGCGTCTATTCAAATTTTATACAAACAGCGTGCAGTGGAGGAAAAAGTTTCGCACAACTGACTCTGCAAAACAGCTTCCTGAGAATGTGGGTTGGTTGGAGTCAGCGCAGGCCAACATGGTTATTGGTAGGTCTGAAACTAATATTTCGTCCAATGGTTGTCTTAGTTCAGAACAAGTTAGAGGCAAAAAGTTGAGGACATAATCTTACAATAACTGACGTTCCACTCAAAGTCTCTATAGTACAGAACAAAAGCAATAACATAGAATCTCATAAATTTCACACTGTTGCCACCGTGCATCTTCGTCATATTAAATTAAGTTATAAACCAACTGATGCACACTAAAACAACTTTTAAGTAGCTTTATTATAAAATTGTTAAAATTGTACCCCTACACGTGTTTCGATCCTAGGATCATCGTCAGGGGTTTTTTTTGCTAAAAGCTACAGTTCACTTCAACACATGATTTAAAATATTTTATCGGCACTTTAAAACATAAGTTAAAATCTTGTAAAAAGATTCGT